>QANX01003962.1:0-90344 GCA_003254975.1 Ochetophila trinervis
AATATATAATTTTAAGACTTAAAATGTAAACGAAAGGAAATATAGATGTATACATATATCAAATTATAAACAATGCAAAAAACAATAAATAAATAAAGAAATTAGAGTATTGGCGACGTTAGTGTCGCCAGTACTGTATTATTGGCGACACTAGTGTCGCCAATAATGTATTATTGGCGACACCACCGTCGCCTATAGTGTTGTTTTTTTTTTTTTTAATTCTCAAGTAATTTAATCTCTTCATCTACAATATATAATTTTAAGACTTAAAATTTATAGAAAAGGAAATACAGATGTATACGTATATCAACTTATAAAAAATACAAAAAAAATAAATAAATAAGAAATTAGGGTATTGGCGACGCCAGTGTCATTTATTCCTAATTGTTATTTATAATGTTGTTTTAAAATTTATATATTTGACCAAGTGGAGATATCAGTACGAGCATCAAAAGGCAAGGCAGTAGCTCATTCTGACTCGATTAGTACTCCCCATTCGCGTCATTCGCAGGCATCTTCACCCACCAATGAAAGTCAGCTTCAATTAATCACCTCTGACTTGCCACTGAAGCTGAGATTAATGAAGATGGTAGCTGCCACTGTCTTCAACTGACAAGGAATCACGCAGCTTCAATTCAACCTGGGGAGGGATATGATAGGCAATTCTCATCCTATAGTGCTGACACATGAGGATATCAACCAATTTTGTCAGATGCAGGACTTGGGTGTTGATTGCGTCTTATTCTATATGAAGTAATGTTAATATTTGAAGTTATAATTAATTTATTTTCGATTTAAAATTTTCTTAAATTGTATTTGACATGATATTTTTTTGTAGGAAGTTGTATCGACATATGATCCAGGAAGATTTTGTTATATGCTTTTATTGATCCACGTGTGGTGCAGAATGT
The DNA here is from genome assembly GCA_003254975.1 of Ochetophila trinervis. Taxonomy (NCBI): domain Eukaryota; kingdom Viridiplantae; phylum Streptophyta; class Magnoliopsida; order Rosales; family Rhamnaceae; genus Ochetophila; species Ochetophila trinervis. The sequence goes on from QANX01003962.1 coordinate 912, forward strand.
TGGACCTGAAATGTTGGCATCCCAAGCTGAGCAATTGTTAGACCGTGGAAAGATCAGCCCGACTTCAATAGGATATGGTTAATTCTATATCATTGTCGGTACAATTTAATTATATGCGAAATTATTACTTTCTTAACTATATATAGTATATTGTATATTTTTAATATTGACATTTATTTCAGTGCTCATTGGACGCTAGGTGTCGTGGACCCGTACCTGGGGTATATTTGGTTTTTTGATATTGCCAACATCAAATCTAATATTGATTTCAAGCAATTAATAAGCAAGTAAGTTAATTTAAAAAAATTAGTAAGTTAATTTTAGTGATTAAATTTATTTTTAATATTTTTTTATTTATAAAATGATATATATATATATAGAGCTTTGACATTATGAAATAGGTTGAAGAATAAATTAATTAGTTGGCGATGCGGAAATGTAAAATCTATGAATTATTTATTTCATTAATGTTAAAGTATTAGAAATTATGTATATTAATATTTTAAATTATTTTTTTGTAGGCACTATTGCAACTGACAAGTCATAAGTGTGCATATTATATATGCATGATGATGAGGGATATAATAAATGTCGATTCATCATTACCACAATCTCAGTTACATAATACTGTAAGTATAATTTTAGCGTAACTATAAATTTATATATAATATTATGTTTACTAATGCATTAATAATATTTGTTTGATTTTTATGTACAGTTTAAAAATTATGTTTGGATACAAGACTTCATGGATGAATTTAGAGAGGATTGGGCTGAATATTTTACTGAAGAAGTTTCGAAACCTTCAAATTTGTTATCATTGTTTGATTAGTCCAGTTTAATTATTAATTATGTATAAAAAATTTGTAATTGTTAATGTTATTGTGTATTAGTATTGTATAATTTGTAATTTTATTTTAATTAGAAATGTTTATACTTTTGTATAATTTAATATAATCAATTTATTATTACTGTTTTTTATATTAATTATTATTTTATTAATTGAAAATATATTATTTATTAAAATATTTTTATTAAATAAATATATTTAAATATATAAAAACCGAAATATATATATTTATATACATCAATATATAATATAGATGACGGGCTGCAAATTTGACAGCGGCCAAGCTGAAGTATAGACGACGGTTTTTACTATAAACCGTCATCTATGTATTTGCCGCGTGGCTGCCACGTGGCTTTGGCGTTGTTTTAAACGACAGTGTGGTCCGTCGTAGTAATATTTTAGACATCGGTTTGGAACCGTCATCTATGTTTTATGACTATCGACGACGCCTCATTAGACGATGATTTTGTGTCCGTCGTGTAAATACTTAAGACGTCGGTTTTTCACTGTCATTTTTTATCCTATTTTCTAGTAGTGTTTCTTTATTTATTTTGTGGTTTTGTACGACTCTTTGAGCGTCCAAACCAGTGATATTTTTGAGTCACTGTTGTTTTAGGAAAAGCAACAAACTTTTAGCGTCATTGTTATGTATAAATTCGAGACATTTTTGTGTTGCTAATTTTGTCATTTTCGGCAATAGTGAATTTAGCGATCAAAAATTTGCATCGCTGTTTATATTTTGCAATGCTGTATTTGCGTCTCCTATTAGCTTTTTTGTTATAGTGGCATATGCCAGTAAAAGCTGCAGAGTATTGTCAGAAATTTAAAAAGTTAAAGTTGATTCAAGCCAAACATCATAAGCTCATGCAGTTGAAATTAACCCAAAATGTTTTAATAAAGTGACAATTATTCTTTATTTTATTACATTTAATTTTGGTGAAAATTGTGGTGCATAATTGTTTGGAAACAACTAGTTAGAGAATATTACAATATAAGGGGATTCCATAATTAAATCAACGTACGTACCATACTGCTAGAATTTTGCAATGTAAACTAGAGACCTATTTATTAAGAAAGGCATAACAATAACAGACACACTTTAATTAAAATGGTAGGTCATCTTCAAAAGCCTTTAGCGAAAATAGAAGCAAAAGCTTCCATAAGATGTTTACCGAGAAGCAAACCAATTTGGACACCACCATCACCATTTCTAGTATCTTGGAGAGAGATCGCTCCAGTCGTAGCTAAAGAAGGGAAATCAACATTTCTGGGTCTTCCCCATCCAAAATCAGTACTATAAAGATCAAATCGATGCGATCCTGCAAGCCTATATAACTTAAAAGGTGGTAAATTGTGTTTACGTGAAAGACGGTTTTCTGCTCCGTAAGTTATTCCATCACTATCCAAGCTTTTTATAGCTTGGCCTATGGCTTTTAAAGCCACAAGAAATCCTTCACTCCCAATTATTTTTTTTTGCTTTCACAAACGCAGTCTTCAACGAAACACAATTACCAAAATATGAAGGTATAGGTGGTTCCATGCGAGACCTACAATCCACAGGGAATGACATAAGGACAAGCTCCATATTCGAGCTTATTCCTTCGGTTATGGCTAAGCAAGTGCAAATATATGCAGCTGCTAATGAGAACGTCGATACGTAGAATGGCTCTTCGTTCTTGTTTGCCATCTCTACCTTCACAAACTCCCTTAGTTTTTCTATTTTTTCACGGCTCAGCTCGAAAGAGCCCCGAACTGTATCCGATGGAGCTTGAGGTTCAGGATCATCCATTACTAAGCTTTTATTGTTGGGACCGCCAAGATCTAACCAATGCTGCACGTAGATCGATGCGAGTCCTTTCGGATCCTTGATAATGGATCTTTCGAACAAGGAAGACTGAATGTTATCATCTCCAACTCCAAGTTTGGACTTTCGAGCCCATGATTTCATGAAAGAGGTAAAGATTTTACCGTCGGCTACGGCATGGTTCATGGCTATTCCAATACAAAACCCTTGGTTTGGAAACACAGTCACTTGCAATGCCATTGCTGCTGGTTTTCCTTCCGACACTGCCAGTTGGGGAGCGAGACAACGATTCGCTTTGGTTTCCACAAACTCCATACCGGAGAGGCGATGGAACGCGTCTCCGTTGTCTTCGCTCACAGCCACTGTAAACGAAACACCGTCACCTTCAACGTAATTAATGAGGGGTACGTCGGAGTTTTCTGGCCAGATTAGGTTTCCAGCGAGAGAAAAGAAGTGGGTTAGGGTTAGAGATAAGGAGTGTTTTAGGTTTGGAAGTATGGAATCAAAGAAAGTAGCATTAGAGATTGAAGCTTCGTAGAAGTAGAAGCCAAGAGTTGGTGGAAACCTCAAGAACACCAAGTCAAAGAAGGTGAGAGGTAAAGATTTTGGAATGGCGTAGTCGGTGGGGGAGTCTGGTGGAGGAGCTACTGTGGTAACCTCAACTATCTTCACTGAACTTGGTTTTGTCATGATTGGTGACAAATTAAGAATCTAGACTAGCTCTTGGGAAGATTACTATTCAGAACGGTATGTTTTGGTCATGCCCGTTTGAAACTTTTACAATGGCATCAATATATAAAGCTTGAAATCTCGTGGTAGGTAGCTAGTCCTAGACATATTTCTTTATGCAGAAGAAAAATAATTGAAGTTTCTCTGGTTTAGGACGACGTGTAGCATCGATCCTAGTACATGAGAATATATATATATATATATAATAATAATAATAAAAATATCAGTATGGAACTCATGGTCCATTTTAAACTATTTTTTTGGGTGAATAGGTCCATTTTAAACTACTTAAGACGAGTAGTATCCCGATTGCATGCAAGATAAGAATTTATATACACTAAAAAAAATTATCAATATATATGAACCTCATTGTCTTTTTTTAAATTCCATAATTAACTCTCATTAAGAAAAGAGCTAAATGAAAAACAAACATTACTGAGGTTGCAAAATAAAAACTAAGATCTGAATCATCCTTACTGTATGAGAATACATATAATAATTAAAGAAGTATAATTTAATTTGAAGTACACATGGTCTTTTTAGAATTTTATAATTAGCTCTCGTCGGAAAAAGAGCCAAAAGAAAACATATTTTTAGTTGAAAAATATTTAATTAATTAAAATATTAAATAAAAAAAATAATTAGTTAATATTTGTTAAATAAATAAATATTTAAATAATTATATATTTATTTAAAAGTTTTAAATTTATATATATATATATATTTCTTAAATAAATATATTATTTTGAATTTAATTTTATATTTACTATGTTATTTAATGTATTGAGTAAATTATACTGGAAATACTTTAACTATATCGGATTTGATAGTAGCTACATTTCACCTACGCGCCACGTGTATTTCTGATGAAAATTGACCCAGATACTAACGATACAACGTTTTGGAAATCTGGATACTAAAATGCAAAAAAAAAAAATTAATAATAATAATTTAAGTATCTACTTATAACATTCGATATAGTTCAGATATTTCTAGTGTAATTTACACTTTATTTGTTTAGTATGTACAACAAAATCAAATTTATTATATTTGAAATATGAAACTTATATTTTTAATTAAAATTAAAATTTATGATGTATTTTGAGTACATAAAAATATCATAATATTTATTTCTTTTAATATTTATTTTATATGATTTAAGTAAAAAAAAAAAGTATTTTTACATTAAGCTATAGGCTCTAAATTTGGGCTTACTCAAAATCCTAGCCCGATACTCAAGCCCGAAGCCTGGCTTGATACCTATAGGGTTGGGCACTAGGCCTTAAGATTTAGAGTGTGGGCCAACTCGGCCTGGTCTTAATTCTTTCTTCATCTCCAAAAAGTCAATCTCGGACTAGCCTGAGCCCGAAATTTTATGCTCAGGTTGGGCGGGTGGCCAGAATTTACACTTCTGGATGTGTACAATGTCAAATTAAAGTAAATAAATATATATTGTTGTGCTCCATTTTCAGTCAGGTCATTCGTTCCACGTGTAATCAGCTATTTGGTATGCAAAAGAGAATAGCCAATCAAAGAGGTGCCGGTGAGGTCTCTGATATTCCTCCTTCGATGCCTAAGTCAGTAATGGTTGATGAACAAGCTTTCACTTTTCCTCACTTTCGCCGAAATTTCATTTTTTTAAGGCCACTGATATTATTTCCTATCCAAAAAAAAAAAGGGTAAATTTTCCATAATTTTCATCAAAATTTCCACGATATTTCTGCAATATTTCCATCAAAATTTCCATGGTAATTACTTCACAAATTGGTCAAAATTTCCATAGAAATTTAGATTGGTAAAATTTAAAAATATGATATATGTTTATAAATATTTGACTATTTTTTTAAATTATAATTATTTATTGATGATATATTTTAAGTTAAAATATAATTAGGCGACTTGAAATTTGAAAGCAAAATTGAAACAATTAGAAAAAAATGTAAAACAATGATTACAATTTTAAAATAAAAAATAGTTATAATTAAAAAAAATTATTTTGGCATAAATTTTCAACAAGTTAAAAAAATTATTTGATTAAAATTTAAAACCCACATCATCTAATCATATAATATATAATTTATCCTGTAAATTATTAGAATTATAAAATTGTATTATTTTTTTATATTATAATCATTTTTTTTCTACTAATATAATTGCTCACGTGAAATAATCAAACATCCATCATCTAGTCTTCAATATAAAAAACCAATGATAAAATAAAAGTAATTCTAAATCAATTGAAAAAGTAAAAATGATTACAGTTTTGAATATAAAAAAATAGCACGCTCCCATACAAAACTAATAACTGGCAATGATTTTTCAAAACTAAGAATTCAATTGATTTAGAATATGTAATGATTATAATTTTGAATATAAAAAATTAATATTATTTTGTTTTTCTTTCAATTGATGCTTTCATTTTCATGATTACATATTCTTTGGTTGAAGACTAAGTTATGAGTCTGATTCTTTCACGTGAACAAATCCATTGGTAAAAGAAAAGAAAAAAAAAAAAACATGTTTCATTACATATTTCAAATTTAGATTTTTTGTTTGTTTGGTAGTTTATCTGCATTTCACTTTTCATTTTCTTCTATTGCTAATTTTTTTATATATAGTGTATATATATATATGTATTTATAAACACTTGGCTTCTCATTGTCTGTCTTTTTATTTCACTATTTCCTTTTATAAATTTCATATCATTGTTCTCGTGGCTTTGCATATATTTTGACGTCGATTTGCTGTGCGATATTTTTATCATTTTCTATAGCCAACAAATCAGTATGAGTTTTATTTCTTTTAAGTTAATGTATAATTACAATTAATAAAATTCAATTTGTCAATTTACATACTAACTAATACTATTTTATTGATACATGAAATGTCATAAGTTAATGGCTAGTGGGGGAAGCATATGTGATCCTACTTGGGAGCATGGCATTCCAATTGATGGCAACAAAAATGGAATAGTATGCAAATACTGTGGACATGTGATTAAAAATGGTGGAGTAACACGCCTTAAATACCATCTTAGTGGTATGGATCCCTCACACAATGTACAACATTGTGAAAGTGTGCCTTCTAAAGTAAAAAGTTACATAGCTGGGTTACTAAAAGGAAAAAAAGAGCGCAAGACCAAAATAATGAATCGAGTGGAGGAGATTCATGCAGTATTACGAGGCCAACTTGGTACTGAAGCAATTGACGTAGACAAAGAGTCTAATGATGATATAATATTCCCACCTGGAATGGATCTTTATCAGGAAAAAGAATATCAAGAGGCAATTTGTGCTTCTAGACAAACTGAGTGGGAAATAAGTAATCTCCATAAAATTCCAGTTGGGGCTCAAAAAGGTGAGTCTAGTAGTCAAGGTAGACCAATGGTGCAACAAACATGAAGTCTTAGAGAACCACACTCCAAGCCTGAACCAAGATTATACAAGTCATTTCAAGCAAGGCAAAAGAATATAAAAAAATCTTTTTTTCTAGAGGAAAGATAAAGGAAGGTATGGAAAAGCTTATAAGTAAGTTTTTTATTTATGAAAATCTTCCAGCTAATAAAGCAGCATCTCATTATTTCAAAAATTTAGTGGTGGCATGTCAACAAGCAAGAACCCCCTACCCCTTATGAGATTAAGAAAAAATACCTAGATTTGGAGTTTGAAGAGATAAAAGAATATGCGAATAGTATGAGAGAAAAATGGGAGACTTATGGTCGTGCAATCATGTGTGATGGATGGACATGTCCAACAAAAATGTCTATCATCAATTTTATGGTGTTCTACAAAGGTAAAAGAATTTTTCTTTTTAAAATCTGTTGATGCTTCAAAAATGTCAAAGGATCATGCATACATATATAGCCTGTTGAAGCAAGTGATTGTAGATGTAGGGAGACAAAATGTGGTACAGATAGTAACAGACAATGGCTCTGCATTTGTTAAGGCTGGAAAAAAGTTAATGGAGCGTTATCATTTGTATTGAACTCCATGTGCAGCACATTGCATTGATCTTATGTTTGAAGACATTGGAAAGAAAAAGCATGTGGCCAATATGATCAAACAAGCTAGAATGATCACAAATTACATCTACAATCACAATTGGTTGCTAGTAAAAGTGCGTGAAACCTGCAAAGGAGATATTGTTCGTCCTGGACTTACACGATTTGCAACAAACTATCTTGCACTTGATAGTTTGATTAAAAAGAAAGCAGGACTAAAGTAGCTATTCACATCTAATGATTGGGCATGCCACACGTATAGTGCGTCAAAAATAGGTCAAAAAGTAAAGATGATAGTGCTTGATCATACTTTTTAGGATTAAGCACAAAAGGTGTGTGAATTTTTTGAGCCATTATACAAGCTTTTACGTGTTGTTGACACTGAGGTCTGTCCAATAATGGGAGTAGTGTATGAGTTGATGCATGTTGTTAGAGAGAAACTTGGAAAAAAAATGGTGCAAAGTGGGTTTTAAAGATCATCAATGACAGGTAGGATAAAACTTTATGTCATCCATTACATGCAGCATGTATGACTTAATTCTTAATTTATATGAACTATTATTAATAATTTTTTCCATTATTAATTAAACTAAAGTACTTTTTCTTTTCCTTTTTTCATACAACTTATTATTTGAATCCGCAATACCAATATAGATCTGCGGTTGGAGAAAACTCTGAACTTATAAAGGCAGTACATGATGTATACTCTACATTAGACTCCAAATCAATTGCAATTGGCCAGTTTGGAAATGAGGTATTCTTTTTATAGTTTGTTAATGTACTATATTTAAAGGGTGTAAAACTTAATTTAATTTTATTGTTAGCTTACATATTTCAAAGATGCATGGAAAGGATTTGCAAAGCCAGCAGTAGTTGCTGCTCGAAATGTGATGTCTTCTGGTAAGTCCAATAATAATTCTTTTTTTTTGATAATTAAGTCCAATATAATTATATTTGAAACGACAAAATCTATATTTATACATCTATTGTTTTATGATAGTTGAATGGTGGGTTATGTATGGCGATAGTGCACCTACAGTTAGAAAATTGGCTATGAAAGTTTTATCGCAAACGGCCTCATCCTCTGCTTGTGAACAAAATTGGAGCACTTTTGCATTAATACATACAAAGCAAATAAATAAGCTAGCATATAGTAGAATTGAGAAACTAGTATATTGCTACTATAATATGAAGCTGAAGTTAAGAGATATGGAAGTTGAAGAAGAAAACCAACAAGAATTTAATCCAACAACAATCTTCGATGCTATTGTAGATGATACTGATGAAGAGGGTAACCAAGTATATCAATGGATTAAACCAGTGCATTTAGATGATAATGAAAGGAACTCTGACCCAAAAATTGCTCAACAAGCTGCAGAAGAATGTATAAATGTTCAAAAAGTAATTGTTGAAGAAGTAGGCTCTAGTAGTGTTGATTCTTTTGAAAACCTCATGAGACAGCAAATTAGATCTCCTAGTGTTTCGAACCCTTCCAAAAGTACAAGTTCAGAATTTCAAACTATTGATAGTGAATCTAGCTCAAGTGACAATATCAATAGATGCACTGGTGAAGTTAGAAGTGGTTACGAAAGAGAGTCACAAATTCAACAGAGATTGAGTCGATTCACTGGTGAAGAATATTACACTCATGCAACTCAAGATGAGGATCATGGAAGTAGATAAGGTGGGCTAGGAATTGGTGCTATAGGAAAATATTATATGCGTAGAGAAAAGGGTACAATGGAAATATCACAACAAAAAGAAGAATCTTTTTCTATAAATTTTGGATCAATAAGGATTGAAGGTGAATATAACCCTTATTTAATGGATGGTTATGAAATGTCATCAAGTAATAACTCATGGATACATTCTCAAACTTAACCATCAGGGGCTAGTGATTATGAACAAAGCCAATCAACGTCATATCCATATCATGACTATCAACAAAGACAATCACATGAAATATTAGATCCATATGGTTGGCATGTTAACAATTACATGCAAAATTATCAAAGAGATGTGCATTTTGATCAATATTTCTCTCAATACACAACTAGAAATGAGGATGAGGAAGATAGTGAATATTTTCAACCACCAAAAAATTCTATGTGGTATTGACTTATATTTAAGTAATCGTATACTTGTATTATTATTATTCTGATTAATGAATAATTCATTACTTAATTAATAACATTTTTATTCCTATCATTAAGTACTATAAATCTCTTAATTATGATAAATACGATTTCCACTCAATATTTTTTCAATTTTTATAGTTAAATTAATAAAGGATCTAATAAATAAGCATATCCTGAAGTTTTATAAAACATTTCCATATTTTTATTTTGATATTGATATTCTGTCAATATTTCCATCGATATTTCTATATTTTGAACCTTCGATATTTCCGTCAATACTGATATTTTCATCCTTGTGTACAACAAGATCAAATTTATTATATTTGAAATATGAAACTTATATATTTAATTAGAATTTAAATTTATGATGTATTTTGAGTACATAAAAATATCAAAATATTGATTTTTATTTTATTTTTAATATTTATATTATATGTTTTAAGTAAAAAAAAAAAGTATTTTTACATTAAACTTTAGGCTCTAAATTTCGGCTTACTCAAAATCCTAGCCCGATGCTCAAGCCCAAAGCCTGGCTTGATACCCATAGGGCTGGGCAGCAGGCCTTAAGATTTAGAGTGTTCGACCAGCTAGGCCCGATCTTAATTCTCTCTTCATCTAAACAAAGTCTAGCTCGGACCAGCCTGAGCTCGAAATTTTGTTCTCAAGCAGAGCGGGTGGCCCAAATTTACACTTTTGGATGGGCAATGTCAAATTAAAGTATAATATATATATATATTTTCGTGCTCTATTTTCAGTCAGGTCCTTCATTCCGCATGTAGTTAGCTCCTTGGTCTGCAAAAGAGAACATCCAATCAAAGAGGTTCCGATGAGGTCGCCGATATTCCTCTTGCGATGCCTAAGTCAATAATGGTTGATGAACAAGCTTTCACTTTTCCTCACTTAACAAGCTCGAAAAAAGTATAAAAGTGATAGAAAATGAGTGTGTGTATGATGAAGGAGAATACCCAAAAAGGAAAAGTTAACTGTGTCATAACTTGTGTGTAAAAAGGAGATTCCATTGGGGGGAGGGGGAGAGAGAGAGAGCTCAATATTATCCAAAAGGAAAGAGGAAGAATGAGAGAGCTAGAGAGTGAAAAATGGGTGCGGTTTCCCAAAAATGCAAGATCCCATTTCTTTTACCTAACCATTTCTATATATACCTGAAATGAATGACCATGATGCAACGGTATAAACCCTACATCATCAGGTTATAACATGTGGCATGAGAGAGATGTAGGTGAGAGTTTTAGGATGTAGGGTGGGCTTCACCTGAAAATTTCATTTTCTCACCTTTACATGACCCACATTTTCACACACTAGCCTCTTAGCCTTGTTTCACATGATTGGGCTTTTGGTGGCCAGTGTGAATGTGTCGCCTGTGACTTTGATTTGTTCAATTGGTTTATTTGTGTTTAGGGCCTCATATCTATTAACCATCTGGCCCTTATTAATTTAAGACATTTGGTCTTTCTAGTCCATTGGGAAAAAAAATCACTTAACAATAGCTCTTAAAATTGATATGATTATGAATCATGTCAATTTTCTAGGACCTACGATTTTACCTTATTGGGTTGATTAATGATCATATTCTAAGGGTGACTTGGATATTGGACTCTAGGGTTCCCATCTTGTAGTGGCAGGCGCGACATAAGCTTCAGGTTAGGAAACCATCTAACTTTTGGTTAAACTTAAGCAGAGCTTCTCCTTGGTTAGTTAGTCAGTTACTAGTCCAATCCAAGCTCGAGCCCGACAAGCCTATTAGCATTTGGTTGAACCTGTGCTCTAGCTCAATGAGCCATTTAGCCCCCCGATCGAATCTAAGCTAAGCTTCGCTTTGGTGAGTCAGTCAGTGAGTGGTCCAGTCTAGGCTCCAGCTTAGGGAGCCAATCATCATCTATGAGTACTTCAGCTTTGGCTTTAGCTTGATATGATAGTTGACCTCACTACATGGACCGAGGTGAATCTCAAATGTTGAGATGACAATTCACCTCATCGTATATGCCAAAGTGAACCCTAAAGGTCGAGATAACAATTCTCCTCATTATATGGACCAAGGTGAACCACAAAATTCAATACAATAGTTCACTTTATCTTATAGACTGAGATGTACCCCAAAGGTTGAGATGACAGTTCATCTAATCGCATGGACCGAAATGAACCCCAAAGATAGAGATGATAGTTCACCTCATTACATGGATCCAGTTGAACTCCAAAGGTTTGTATGACAATTCACTTCATTCCATGGACCAAGTTGAACCTCAAAATTCAAAATATTTGGGAGCTTCTAAGCTCTTGGTCGAATTTGAGCTCCACTTCAGGGAGCCCACCAGCCACTGGTCAAAGTTGAGCTTTGTCTTTGGGAGTCTCTCAGCTTTTGGTTGATTTTGATTTCTTACTCATAGAGTACTTTAGCTCTTGGTCGAGTGTGAGCTGAGCTTATCTTTGGGAGCATTTCAACTTTAGCTCTCGCTTGATATGGTAGTTCACCTTATCTCACATACCAAGAAGGATAGTATAGAAGTTCATTTCATTACATGGACTAAGGTGAACCTCAAAATGACAGTTCAACTCATCACATAGACTGAGGTGGACCTCAAAGAATTTAAAAAGTTTTTCTGAAGAACTTTTTTCATTAATCTGGTAAATGACATACAATGCTTCAAAATATCTACACCACTGATAATATAACCTCAGATGCTTCATCGTTCAATCATTTGTATAAGCTGCCATAGTGAAGTTTTTGGATGATTCTTCCTTTAGTTCATGAGATCTTAGCAATGTGACTCTGAAATTCTTATTCATCATGACTTAAACAAACTTTTTAAGTTGATTTTTTCAAACAAGATCTTCAGTTTATAACCAAAATCATTATGATATTGGCAATATTTATTTTGATTCTTTCCATTTGGTCGAGTCAATATTGGATTTGGCATTTTCAAGATATCATGATCTTTAATTTGCATCAACACCTCTGAGCAAGCATCATTAAGAGGTGTATATCTTTCAAATCTATTTATTAGACCTTGTTGACCTTTTTCGTTTCCATTTTCATCTATATTGAATACGATTTTGAGTGGGCTTTCTTTTCTATTAAATTTCCATTTTGATTCGATAAACTCCTTAGTAGTTAAATGCTTTGAGCTTCAATTAGCATCTTTGTGATCGTTCGTGGAGAATTTTTAGCTATGGTTCTTATGATGTCCTTGTCTTGAAGCCGACATAGAATCACCTGCATGGCTCAATCGTTTGTGCAACCTTTTATATGCATCATTGCCTCAACGAATCTCTAAACATAAGCATTCAATGATTCTTTTTCCCTTTGCATATTGAAGATAGATGAGAAGGTGGCTATTTCAAATGGAGATAAGGATTGCTTAAGTTTCGGAAAAACATAATCAAAGAAAGGTTGCCGGTGAGACTAGAAATTGGTAGAAGAAAAGAGATTCAACAGGTGAAGACTTTAAGAACACCAAGTCAAAGAAAGTAAGAGGTAAAGATTTGGGTATGGCAGAGTCATCAGCAGGGGACTGAGGTGCAGGAGACACTTTGCAGACCTCCATTATTTTGATGGAGTTTGGTTGTGACCTGATTGCCATGGCTGGGAATAGAAAGATTTGAATCAGTTTTCAGAATGGAAATAGAAAGAACAAAATCAGTTTTCGCAATATTACCGATTATGATTCTATGAGCTTTGCGGCCGTCTTAAATCTATGTTTGGCGATCTAGATGTATGTGGATTATAAGCCGAGTGTTGGGGTCTGGAAGTTTTGGTTCCTGTATGAGTTTTAGTATGTTTGGCTATTTCATTGGATGCTGCGTGATGTAGAATTTATAATTTTATTTTATTTTATTTTTTGGTAAAGGTGAATTTATAATTTGTTATCCCATATAATTAATATAACAATTATAATAGTAATCTATATCATCTATACAATAATTGTATATAATAATCCATACGAAACACCTGTGCATTATTATAATCTCATAACAGTAAAAACAGTGCAGATAATGATCGAATTGATCGAGGTAGATGAATTCACCACTTGCAAAAAATAAATAAATTTTCATTTTTTTATCCTTTCTAATTCACCAAAAGAGTTTTACCAAAAAAAAAAAAATTCATCAAAAGAGGGAATCTCAGATATATAAAATTAAATACAGCTGCTTAAACAAAAAAAATTAGTTAACTTCACTTGTTATAATGTTTTGTCTGTTTTGCTTTAATTTACCTTTCTTAGTCAAATTTTGTTAGCTAATATATATTTTGATTAAATTTGTAGAATAAAGCAATTTTATTTTGGAAAAAACGTCACAAAACACTGTTATGGCAATATATTATTTTTCTTATTATTGTTATAATACAGCTGACATTAGTTAACTAAAGAACTTATCTTTTATTAAATCAAACTTCATGATTTTCTTAAAGATTGAAGAAAATGTCTTCAAATGAATTAACACAGAGAGAAGCAGGTAATATTGGAGAAACCAAATCGGTGATGTTACTTTTCATTTGGTGAGTCCTCAGAAACCATGTTTCTTTTTGCAATTTCAGAATTTCTAAAGTTATTCTTTAATAATAATAATGACAGGACCCGCACTACTCAAGTGCTGCCTGCAGGACTTAATCACGCTATTTATGTCCCTAAGCAGTCAACAATCACATAAATAACAAATCCACATCCCAAACTCCTAAATGCCAGAAATTTTAACAGAAATTTCGGCAAAGTTTTGTCTGTATTTATAACATTTCCCAAATTATTTACATGTACCTGCACATCCAGACAATATTTCACAACAATCCAGTAATTTCTTATAAATACAACCATATACATAATTTCCATGACATATATATTAAAATTTGATTACACAATATATCTCTAGCATATTATAGTTTCCTACTTAACTAACATATAAACTTGCACAATCTAACTATGCCACTCTAACTCGCTCCTCCTGCACTAACTAGCAATAGTAGTACGGCTAATAATCCAAGAACTACCTGAAACATTATTAAGAATTTTTGGTGGGGTGAGTACTTGCATACTCAGTGAGTAGAAACTAAATAGGAAAATAATATTTTCTTTCATACATAACGTATATATAAAAATTGGTTTATGCATGCAATCTCTTTTGAAAGTGGTTTTTCTTCCAAATTTCAAAATTTCAAAATATTCATATATTTATATATATATATATATATTTAACATAATCAATATATCTGTTTATATCAAAATGTCTTGAAATATTAAAACAGCACACATAATCAATGCAACAAAATATATGAGGGACATTCAGTGAAAAGCCACAGAACATATATATACGAACATATCATATATATACCGGGAGGGTAAGCTAACCATTAAATTCATCGTGAAAAGCCACAGACATATATTTGAACAAATCATCATATACCGAGCAGGTAATAACCATTTTTGTGAAATCCCTCGTCCCTTCATATATTCACACACATGTATGCATTTCAAAATCTCAGCTTGGTAGTATAACCCATCGCACAAGCATAAATAATATGGCGGCATAAACCATCGCCCAATCACTTGGTGGCATAATCCATTGCCCAAGTATAAATAATCTCCCTACTTGATGGCATATCACATCGCCCAAGTAGTCACCAAACATATCCAATGTCAAACCTCCCTACCCGGCATCATAATCATCGCCCAGGTAGTCACCAACCTTGTTAAACCCTACTCGGCGACATACTCATCGCCCAAGTAGTCACCACATACATATCATGCATATATGAATTCACACAAAATAATCACATTCATAAATATTCACTTTAAATTCATAATTAAAGCATTCTTTTAAACACATGTATAAATATGTATGTATTTATCCCAATAGAAATAACAAAGTAATATATATATCAATCTATAAATATATATACTTGTAAAATTTATTTAATCACAAAATATATTTCTTAATCATATAATCTTTGAATATATTGCCAAACCATAAAATATATTTATATATTCATGCATTCACATATATATATATATATATTTATATATATATATATATATGTGTTCCCACTCACAGAAACGCCGCGTTGACGTCTATCCACGATTGGTTGCTCCTTTTAGTTCAACCGGAGTAGTTCCTTCCTCTAGTAATACAATAAAATAATATTACCAATTATTTCATTACCGTAATGTAAAATAAAACTCCCTTTTTATTACCTATTTTCATACTTATGCAATTTTTCCCCTAATACCATAGGTTTATTAATTATATTTTTACCCAAATTATTTTTAGAAGTTAATACCTAAATTTTTATTTTTAATTTTCATCACAATTAAATTTCCAACTAAAATTATATCATCATCCACTTAAATTTTCCAGTTAAAATTACTATCTCTCAACCAAATATAAAATCAACCTTCACAATTCCTCTATATCTCTTAACTATAATTTATTACATTAACTACAATCACAATTCCTAATCTATCATCATAATTTCATCAAAACACATTCCAAACACTCACAAATTTCCCTAAATTTCCATTCTCCAGCTCTATACTACAATGCTTATCATTATACAATGTAATTAAGCATAGGAAACATGATTTACCTTCAATTGGAGCAAAAATTTCACACTTTCTCTAGAAATCCGAAAATCTCCTTTGTATCCTTTATGTCAAATCTTTAACCTAGCTCACTAATCTTTAATTCCAACACTTGGGTTTTTAAAAGGAGTGAGAAAGGAAGCTTTTGGTACAAATATTCAGGTGAGAGATGGATGGAATCTCTCAAAATCCAGTGAGAATGAAATTCAGCTAAATATCTAAAACTCAAGTTTATGGTGGTTTTGGTTTAAAACAAACATCACCAAAGTGTTTAGAAGGTTCTAAAACCTATGGGTAACCTATTTCTAAGGCTGGTTTGGAGAAGATTTGAAGTGGAATGAAGTTTTTTTCTCTCAAAGCTCCGTCAGCAACAACAATGGGGAAAAAAACTAGTCTCTGCATGAGGAAGAAGGCTGGAGTCCTTAATTTCAAATTTTTGCTCCAAACTTCCAATTTTTCCCTTTCCATCTCTTCAATAATTATTTATTTTCAAGGGCAAAATGGTCATTTGTCATTTTTTATTTTATTTTATTTTCTTTCTCATTTTTAATTTTACTTTAATTTTATTTTTATTTTTCTTCTTATACTAACTGTAATTAAATATACAAATTCACAAATTTTAATTCTAAATTTTTTTATTTCCTTTAAATTAAACTTTAAAACTACTTATACAATTATTTCACTATTAAATTTTTTCTTACATTATTAGTGTTATAATTATATTATTAAGCATAATTAACTCTAATTACTTTGCTAATCCTTATTTAAGTTTTAGGATGTTACAATTCTTACCTCCTTATTTAATTGCGTCCTCGAAATTAGAAGATTTACCTAAACAAGTGAGGGTACTGTATCAGCATCTCATCTTCTTTTTCCCATGTTGCTTCTCGAACTGTTTGGTTCCTCCATCGTACTTTCATCCATGGTATCACTCTCGTACGCAATACTTTCTCTTTTTCATCAACTATCTTTTCCGGTTCTTTCTCATATGATAGATCTTCTTTGATCTCAACCAATGGAATTTCAATAACATGAGACTGATCCGAAACATACTTTTGAAGCATAGACACGTGAAATACATTATGTATCCTTGACAACTCCGTAGGAAGTAACAGTCTATACGCTACCTCTCCAATTCTTTCAATGATTTCAAACGGTCGGATAAACCTTGGACTTAGCTTCCCATGTTTCTTGAACCGAAATATTCCTTTCCATTGAGAAATTTTAAGAAACACATAGTCACCAACTCCAAATTCCAAGTCTCTTATCCTTCTATCTGCATAGCTCTTTTGCCGACTTTGTGTTGTTTTAAGTCTTTCTCGGATAACTTTTGAGCTTCTCTATAGAATCCTGTATCCAATCAGGATTATATATCTTCTGTTCACCCACCTCATCCCAACATATTAGTGTTCTACATTTCCGTCCATATAGTGCTTCAAATGGTGACATCCCAATACTTGAATGAAAACTATTGTTGTAGGAGAATTGTATTAAAGGTATATATGAGTCCCAATTTCCTTTAAATTCTAATACACAACCCCTGAGCATATCTTCAAGTGTCTAGATAGTCTTTTCGGCTTGTCCATCTGTTTGTGGGTGAAATGCAGTACTAAAATGTAGCTTAGTTCCCATAGCTTTCTGTAACCTTGACCAAAAACGGGATGTAAACCGGGGATCTCGATCTGACACAATCGTCTTTGGTGCTCCATGCCCATGCATATTGACTATTTCATCCACAAATAATTTAGCCAGCTTGTCCAATGAGTCAGTAGTCTTGATTGGTATGAAATGAGTTGATTTGGTTAATCTATCAATTACTACCCATCTGACATCATGTCTATTTTGTGTCATTGGCAACCCAACTACAAAATCCATGTTTATCTCTTCCCATTTCCATTCTGGTACTGGAAGTGGTTGAAGCATTCCCGGTGACCTCAAATGACTAACTTTTACTTTCTGACATGTCAAACACCTAGCCACATGCTCTGCTATGTCTCTTTTCAATCTCGACCAATAATAATCATCCTTGAGCATACTATACATCTTCGTACTACTGGGATGCATAGCTAGCCTTGAACTGTGTGCCTCATCCAAAATTTTGATTCTTTAACTCTATCATATTTGGTACACATAATCGGCCTTGAAATCTCAAAATTCCATCCATCTCGATATAATGATCGGTTCGGATCCCTTCACTTACTTCTTGTGCTATCTTCCTTAAATTTGGATCCAACGGTTGATAATCTCTAACTTGATCGAACAATATTAATTTCACTTGAATATTAGCCAATAAAGCCGAATCTCTTTGAACTAACAATTCAATTCTCAAAGATCTCAATTCCATAATTAATGGAAGATAGACCGTCTTAATTCGTGCCAATGAACCTGAAGTCTTTCTACTAAGAGCATCTGCCACTACATTAGCTTTTCCTAGATGATAATCAATTACACAATCATAATCCTTTATCAATTCAATCCATCTTCTTTGCCTTTGATTCAAATCCCTTTGAGTAAGTAAATGCTTGAGGCTTTTATGATCGGTATAAATCCGACAAGTTTTACCATACAAATATTGTCTCCAAATTTTTAGAGCAAACACGACTGCGGCCAATTCCAAATCATGGGTAGGATAATTTACTTCATGTCTTTTTAATTGCCTTGATGCATAAGCTATCACTTTTCCATTCTGCATTAGAACACATCCCAATCCTTGATGTGAAGCATCGCAATAAATTTCAAATCCAGCACTACCCGATGGCAAAGTAAGAATTGGTGCTGTAGTAAGCCTCTTTTTCAATTCTTGGAAGCTTTTCTCATAATATTCTGTCCATTCAAACTTTACATTCTTCCTTGTCAAAGTACTAAATAGAATAGACAACTTAGAGAACCCTTCAACAAATCTTTTGTAGTAACTAGCCAATCCAAGAAAGCTTCTAATTTCTGTGACCGTCGTAGGTCGTTCCCAATTAAGTATTGCTTCCACTTTTTGAGGATCTACATATATTCCTTCTGATGATATAACATGTCCCAAAAATATTACTTCGTCCAACCAAAACTGACTTTTACTTAGTTTGGCATATACTTGTCTTACCCTCAATGTCTGCAATACTATCCTCAAATGTTCAGAATATTCTTCACTATTTCGAAAATAAACCAGAATGTCATCAATAAATACAACCAAAAATTGATCCAAATAAGGTTGAAATACCCGATTCATCAAGTCCATAAATACTGCCGGGGCATTTGTTAATCTAAATGGCATCACTAGAAACTCGTAATGTCCATATCGAGTCCTAAAGGCAGTTTTTGGCACATCTGATTCTTTAATTTTCAATTGATGGTATCCTGATCTCAAATCAATTTTTGAGAACACCTTGGCACCCTGCAATTGATCAAACAAGTCATCTATAAGTGGTAACGGATATTTATTGCGTATTGTGACTTTGTTCAATTGCTGATAATCAACACATAATCTCATCGATCCATCTTTCTTTTTCACAAATAGAACTGGTGCACCTCAAGGTGAAACACTTGGTCTGATAAATCCTTTATCTACCAACTCTTGTAATTGTACTTTCAATTCTCTTAATTCAGATGGAACCATTCTATATGGTGCTCTAGACTCTGGTGCTGCTCTTGGAAGTAAATCAATGCTAAACTCTATCTCTCGGTCAGGAGACAAACTAGTTAGATCCTCAGGAAATACATCAGGAAATTCTCTTACTACTGGAATCTCATCCAACTCTTCACTACCTTCTCTAGTGTCAAATACATGTTCAAGATATGCTTGACAACCTTTCTTTAACAATCTCATAGCACTCATTGAGGAAATGATACTTTGAGGCATCATCCGACGTACTCTTTTAAAAATTACTTCTGATTTCTTAGGTCTCCTGAAAACAACTTTCTTATTAACACAATCCATCATAGCATGATGCTGGGTTAACCAATCCATTCCTAATATTGCATCAAATTCTTGTAAACCCAAAAGAATAAGATCTACGTTAAGCTTATGAACATCAATTACAGCTTCACAATTTCTATAAACACTGTCGGCTAACATAGATTCTCCCAGTGGTGTAGCTACCACAAAACTGCACTCTAAGGGTTCCAACATTCTATCTGAATATATAGCAAAATTTCTAGAAACATAGGAATGTGAAGAACCAGGGTCAACCAACACATATGCATCATTTTCAAAAATAGAAATCGTACCTACTATCACTTCTGGTGCTGTATGAGCTTCCTGCTAATCCATTGCATACAATCTTCCTTGATTTCTGGGTCTACCTGGTTGTCCCCCACGTCTGTTACTAGGTTCACCCATATTCTATTTTGGCCCTCTGTTTCCTCCAGTGCTATAACTTGTCTGAAATTAAGGTTGATTTCCACCACCATACCCTGAACCAGAAGCTCTTTGATATGAATTTCTTGCTTGCTGTAATTGAGGACAATTATTTTTCATATGTCCCTGTTGTCCACATTGGTAGCATACAATCCCCGATGTTTGACAAGCTCCATAATGTTGTCTCCCACATCGTCTGCACACTGGTACACCACTCTGAACTCCCTAACTGAATTGAAATCCTCCATCCTTGAGCCACCATCATAACTATGTCTTAAACTTTGAGTAATACCCAATCCTCCATACTGAGAATGTACTGAGCCCTGTTGAGAGATTTGCTCGTGTCTTCCACTTCTATCACCCATAAAACTTCTTCTAGCAGATTCCATAAATTTGGAACTGCTACCACTCTTTTTTGGAGTTCTATCACTCTTGAAGAAAGTTTTGAAAAAATGTGGAAACTTCTTTTTTTACCATTTTTCCTTTCTAGCCCTTTCTTGATTCAAGGACTTCTCAACATTTACCGTAGCTTGTACTAGTCTTCCAAATTCTGTAAAACCAGAAGCTATCACAGGTGTCCTGACGTTATCATTCAAACCATTTTAAAATTTTATGCACTTTTGGTGTTCATCTTCCACCATAAATGGAGCAAACCTAGACAGTTCTAAGAATTTGTTCTCATATTCTTCTACTGTCATATTTCCTTGTCTTAACCCTATAAATTCCTTAACTCTGTCATCCTGATAACTGGCAGGATAAAATTGAGCATAGAATACTTTCTTGAACATGTCCCATGTAATCTCCATAGGGTTTGTAACTCTTTCTTGAACTGATGTCCACAAATGATTTGCTCCTCCATCCAATAAGAAGGTAGCATACAATCACTTTTGTTCATATATGCACCTTAAGACTGTAAATAATTTGTCCAACCTTTGCATCCAGTTATCGGCATCAGCTGGATTTCCTGTTCCTTCAAAACTTGTAGCCCCCAAAGAACGTAATTGTTTGAGGGTTGGATCACCATCTGGTTTAGCTCTTCCTCAATTTGCTACATTCAATGCTAGAACAAACATTTCCATAGTTTGTTGCATTGTAGGTTGAGCAGTCTCTTCCTGCTGAGAGCTGTGTTCCTCGTCCGTATCCCTTTCTGGACCCGTACTAAATTCTTCTTCTGGTGGTGCCTCAGGCACATTATTTCTGGGCCTACCACGTTGTCTCAAGAACATGATTCTACAAAACAAATACACTTCTTAATTCACAAGCAACCAATTAAATTCACATTCTACAATTAGTCATAACCTTTCAACACTATATGCTAACTTCACAACATCTCCTTATAACACTGCTTTGATAACAAGTTGACAGGACAAGCACTACCCAAGTCCTGCCTGCAGGACTTAATCAAGCTAATTAAGTTCTTAAGCAGTTAACAATTACATATATAACAAATCCACATCCCAAACTCCTAAATGCCAGAAATTTAAACACAAATTTCAGCAGAGTTTTGTCTGTATTTATAACATTTCCCAAATTATTTACATGTACCTGCACGTCCAGACAATATTTCACAACAATCCAGTAATTTCTCATAAATACAACCATATACATAATCTCCATGACATATATATTAAAATTTGATTACACAATATATCTCTAGCATATTACAGTTTGCTACTCAACTAACATATAAACTTGCACAATCTAACTATGCCACTCTAACTCGCTCCTCCTACACTAACTAGCAACAGTAGCACGGCTAATAATCCAACAACCACCTGAAACATTATTAGGAATTTTTGGTGGGGTGAGTACTTGCATACTCAGTGAGTAGAAACTAAATAGGAAAATAATATTTTCTTTCATACATAACGTATATATAAAAATTGGTTTATGCATGCAATCTCTTTTGAAAGTGGTTCTCCTTCCAAATTTCAAAATATTCATATATTTATATATATATTTAACATAATCAATATATCTATTTATATCAAAATATCTTGAAATATTAAAACAGTACACACAATCAATGCAACAAAATATATAAGGGACATTCAGTGAAAGGCCACAGAACATATATATACGAACACATCATATATATACCAGGGGGGGTAAGCTAACCATTAAATCCCCAGTGAAAAGCCACAGACATATATGTGAACAAATCATCATATACCAAGCGGGTAATAACCATTTCTATGAAAACCCTTGTCCCTTCATATATTCACACACATGTATGCACTTCATAATCTTAGTTTGGCGGCATAATCCATCGCACAAGCATAAATAATACGGCGGCATAAATCATCTCCCAATCACTTGGCGGCATAATCTATCGCCCAAGTATAAATAATCTCCCTACTTGAAGGCATATCACATCGCCCAAGTAGTCACCAAACATATCCAATGTCAAACCTCCCTACCCGGAGGCATAATCATCACCCAGGTAGTCCCCAACCTTGTTAAACCCTACTCGGCTGCATACTCATTGCCCAAGTAGTCACCACATACATATCATGCATTTATGAATTCACACAAAATAATCACATTCATAAATATTCACTTTAAATTCATAATTAAAGCATTCTTTTAAACACATGTATAAATATGTATGTATTTATCCCAATTGAAATAACAAAGTAATATATATATATATCAATCTATAAATATATATACTTGTAAAATTTATTTAATCACAAAATATATTTCTTAATCATATAATCTTTGAATATATTGCCAAACCATAAAATATATGTATATATTCATGCATTTACATATATATATTTATATATATATATGTGTTCCCACTCACAGAAACGCTGCGTTGACATCTATCCACGGTTGGTTGCTCCTTGTCGTTCGACCGGAGTAGTTCTTTCCTCTAGTAATACAATAAAATAATATTACCAATTATTTCATTACCGTAATGTAAAATAAAACTCCCTTTTTATTACCTATTTTCATACTTATGCAATTTTTCCCATAATAACACAGGTTTATTAATTATATTTTTACCCAAATGATTTTTAGAGGTTAATACCTAAATTTTTATTCTTAATTTTCATCACAATTAAATTTCCAACTAAATTTATATCATCATCCACTTAAATTTTCCAATTAAAATTACTATCTCTCAACCAAATATAAAATCAACCTTCACAACTCCTCTACATCTCTTAACTATAATTTATTACATTAACTACAATCACAATTCCTAATCTATCATCATAATTTCATCAAAACACATTCCAAACACTCACAAATTTTCCTAAACTTCCATTCTCCAACTCTATACTACAATGCTTATCATTATACAATGTAATTAAGCATAGGAAACATGATTTACCTTCAATTGGAGCCAAAATTTCACACTTTCTCCAGAAATCTGAAAATCTCCTTTATATCCTTTTTGTCAAATCTTTAACCTAGCTCATTAATCTTTAATTCCAATACTTGGGTTTTGTAAAGGAGTGAGAAAGGAAGCTTTTGGTACAAATATTCCGGCGAGAGATGGCCGGAATCTCTCAAAATCCGGTAAGAAGGAAATTCAGCTAAATATCCAAAACTTAAGCTTATGGTGGTTTTGGGTTAAAACAAACCTCACCAAAGTGTTTATAAGGCTCTAAAACCTATGGGTAACCTATTCCTAAGGCTGGTTTGGAGAAGATTTGAAGTGGAATGAAGTTTTTTTCTCTCAAAGCTCTATCGACAACAACAATGGGGAAAAAAACCAGTCTCTGCTTAAGGAAGAAGGCTGGAGTCCTTAATTTCAATTTTTTGCCCCAAACTTCCAATTTTTCCCTTTCCATCTCTTCACATAATAATTTATTTTCAAGGGCAAAATGGTCATTTTTCTTTTTTATTTTATTTTCTCATTTTTAATTTTACTTTCATTTTATTTTTATTTTTCTTCTTATACTAACCGTAATTAAATATACAAATTCATAAATTTTAATTCTAAATTTTTTAATTTCCTTTAAATTAAAATTTAAAACTACTTAAATAATTATTTCACTATTAAATATTTTTCTTACATTATTAGTGTTATAATTATATTATTAAGCATAATTAACTCTAATTACTTTTCTAATCCCTATTTAAATTTTAGGATGTTACAAATAAACTGCAAAATGACTATTAATAACTATTAATTATATCTTTTATGAATTCTTTATATATAAAAAAATTCAGTTTAAGAAATTTCTTGCAACGAAACTCATATACCTTCAAATCCAACATTTAAAGTTTAAACATCAATTTGGTTATAATTTTTTCTTTTCTAAATTATAATAAAATAAAAAAATAATTTTTTAAAACAATGTGTATATTGCATATGTAGAATGAGATTTTTTTAATAATTTAGTGCATCTCAAATGGAAAATGTGAATTGATGTATATATGACATAAAAATAGACATTGTTTAAATCTATGTGGCATAAATGCACGTTCAATTTAAAAATTATTTTTCAATAGTAATATGTACAAAAATTATTTATAGTAATTAATTATTTATATATTTTATTAAATATTTTTAGTTTTTGAACAAATTAGATTTTTTTTTTTAAATTATTTTTTTCGAAACTTGACAATGTCAAACAGAGCTTCTAAATTCTAAACCCTAAATTTTAAATCCTAAACACGAAACTTGACGATCACTTTGACAATATCAAAACCAACTTGCTATTCAATATTTACATTACTATTGGAGTTTTTTTTTTTTAAACAATATCTATATATTTATTATGTATGTTAATTTTAGTACTTTAGATTATATTAAAGATGTTATTAGATAAAAATGACATTAATCACGATCTGAATCGTGACTCGTGAGGTGCTAATGGGATTGAATTAATTGGGATGTAGATTGTGATTAATGGCAGAGGGGACCATAGGATGCGATGGAGTCAGAGAAATAGGATATTTTTGTCCAGAAACGGACATATAAAAAACCAAGAACGGACATGATAAAAAATCATGAATGTTGAAATACTCCAGAAACATCCCATGTGTTTTCCCTCTATTTGATGTCTACCCACGTTATACATCTGAAAAAGCCTTTTTTATAAGGTATTTTACGTCCTCTTCCCCTTAAATTATAAGTACACCTAGATCATTAAAGTTTATTTATTTTTTCTTTTTTTTTTTTGGTAACTACTAGATCTTTGAAGTTTACGTTAATTGGTATAAACTCTCTGCGATTAGTATTTTCAGTCAAAATTAAATAGACAAAGCATAATTGTCTATTTCATATTTAGAAGAGCCCACATGGCCTTTAGATGCGTGTGTGGTGTAATATACATTATTTTTAAACTTATACTATTTTTGTTATAAAATAAAGAAAGAATAAAAAACAATACTATAAATATTAGAATGAAAAGAAATAAAAAAACTGATTTTTATTTATGAGTCCTATTTATAAGCTGTTATATGACATAGATTTATACATTTATTAAATAAATAAATATATAAGATAATTTAAAATATATATTTATCTTATCTAAAGGGATAAGATATTGATAATATCATAAAACTTCTCTTTGGATGCTTAGACATATGTGTTATCGTTGCCTCATTAAAAACTTTACCAGGAAAATCCCGTGGGACAATACCATAATAAGAGAAAAATAGTACAACCACATATGATACCCCTCAAAAAAACAAAACTAACTATTTTTCAAATATCGTAACTGACGCATTTCCATTTTATATACAATCTTCCAAAATATTGATGTCAGAAGTGACTTTGTAAATAAATCTTTAGGATTGTCACTGGAACGAACATGATGAATATCAATGATTTTACTTGTAATAAGTTCACAAGGAAAGAAAAGTTTCTAGAAAAAATGTTTAGTTCTGTCACTTTTAAAATAGCCTATTTTAACTTAAGTAATGCATGCATTGTTACCATCATATAATATTGTCGATTGCTTATCAATGGATAATCCACATGTTTCTCTTATATGTTGAATTACAAATCTTAACAATACACATTCTCTGCTTGCTTCATTGAGTGCTATGAGTTCTGCATGATTTCAAGAAGTTGTCACTGATGTTTGCTTTGTTGAACGCCATGAGATTGCTGTATCATTACATAAAAATAAATATCCAGTTTGAGAACGACCTTGATGTGGATAAAAAAAATATCCAGCATCTACAAAATCAATAAGCTCTGTTTTTATCCTTTAGGATAAAATAATCTCATATCAACTTTTCTCCGAAGATAATGAAAAATTTGTTTGATACCATTATAATGTCGTCGTGTACAAACGAAATGTATCTTGCTAATAAATTGACAGAAAAAACTATATCAAGTCAAGTATTATTTGCAATGTACATTAAGGCTCCTATAGCATTTAAATATAGTACTTCAGGACCTAAAATTTCATCATTTCTTCTCATGGTCAAAAATGGTATTTTATCACATCAAGTGAGTTTACAAACATTTGGGTACTCAATGGATAAAATTTATCCATGTTAAATCATTTAGTAACCTTTTACGTACACGTTGACTGGTGGATAAATATCCTTTCAGCTAAATGCTTGATCTACAAACTAAGATAAAAATTTATCCTGCCAAGATTTTTCATCTCAAATTTTTTCATTAAGTTCGCCATTGCTTTTAGAAATTTATTAGGACTTCCAATAATATTTAATTATCTACATAAACAGCAATAATAACGAATCTGAATTCTAACTTCTTAATAAAAACATATGAACAAATGGGATCATTCACATAGCTTTTTTTTAAGAAATATTCACTAAGGTCATTATACCACATATGTCCTGACTGTTTCAAACTATACAAAGATCTTTGTAACTTGATAGAATGTATCTCCCAAGATTTTCATTCTGGCATTTTAAATCCTTTAGGAATCTTCATGAAAATGTCACTATCCATGAGATGCATATCCAGTCTTTCATATACTACCAGACTAATCAAATATCTTAATGTTATTGAATCAACCACAGGAGAATATGTCTTTTCATAATCAATACCAAGTCTCTGTGAGAAACTTTGAGCCACAAGCCTAGCTTTATATCTTACAATTTCAACTTTTCTCAATTCGTTTACTCACAAAAAACCCATTTGTACCTTACAGGTTTAACATATTTAGGTGTTTGAACTGTAGATCCGAAAACTTCACGTTTAGTAAGCGAATCGAGTTATGCTTGAATTGCATCTTTCTATTTTTGCCAATCAGTTATAGATATGCACTCCTCAACTAATTTTGGTTATTGATCATCGTTTTCGTTCATAATTTCAAGGGCCACAGAATATGAAAATATATAATCGACAATTGTGTTATTACGATTCCATAATTCTCCAGTAGAATTATAACTTAATGAGATCTTGATGTCTTCAATATATATACCATTAATCTGATATTTTTCTACAGATTTATCATTAATAATATCTTGGACCTCTTTTGGGGCATCAACCTCCTCTATTATGTCATTAAGTGTATTAGCTCATTTTCTTTTCCTAGGGGCTATATATTTGGAACTGATAGGCCTACCCCGCTTCATGCGTATCGTAGACTCATTTGTGACTTGTTTAACAGGAACATCAATCTTTGCAGGATCATTTATAGCTGGTATGTGTGATCTAGTGACCCTTTTTGTAGCTGTGAATGCATATGGTAATTGATTAGCTAATCTTTGTAAATGTATAATTTTCTGAACTTCCAATTCACATTGATTTGTTCGAGGATCAAAAGAAGATAGAGATGATGCATTCCAAGTGATCTCATTTTCTAGCTCTTTCTTTTATCCTTTTAATGTTGGAAAAAATGTTTCATCAAAATGACAATCAGTAAATCGAGTAGTAAAAATATCACCCATAAGGGGTTCAAGATATTTTATAATGGACGGAGATTTATAACCAATATATATACCCTTTCGTCTTTATGGGCCCATCTTAGTGCATTGTGGTGGAGCAATAGGAATATATATTAAGCAACCAAAAGTTCAAAGATGAAAAATATTTAGCTCTTTTCCATAAGCCAATTGTAACAGAGAGTATTTATGGTAAGATGTTGGTATGATACGTATTAGTGCTACTGCATGCAAAATTGCATGCCCTATGCAGAATTAGGGAGCTTTGTTCTCATCAATAAAGGTCTAGTGATTAATTGGAAGCGTTTGATAAATGATTCAGCTATGTCATTTTGTGTGTGAACATGGGAAATAGAATATTCAACTAGAATCCCAGATGATGTGCAATAATCATTAAAGGCTTCGGATGTAAATTCACCAGCATTGTCAAAACGCACTGTTTTGATTGTATAGTTAGGAAATTATGCTCATAACATAATTATCTGGGCAAGAAATCTGGCAAAATCCATATTACAATATGACAAAAGGGACACGTGTGACCATATGCTAGATGCATCTATCAAAATGATAAAATATCAAAATGGTCCACACGGTGGGTGAATGGGACCAAATATACCCCCTTGTATTCTTTCAAGAAATTTTAGAGATTTTAATCCAATTTTTCCTAGTGATGGTCTAATGAAAAATTTTCCCATAAAACAAGCAGCACAAAAAAATTCGTTTGTTTTAAAGATCTTATGGTCTCTCAATGAATGTCCGTAAGAATTTTCTATAACTCTACACATCATTGTTGACCCTGGATGACCTAATCAGTCCTGCTAAATCATGAATGTCGTCATATCAAAAACTTCTAGTTCACTATACAATGTGATTCAATTACGTTGATATATGTATAATATAACCGCGAGGAGAATGTTGGCAATCTCTATAATATATATATTTTTCCCCAATATTGTTGATGTAATGCACAAATACTCATTATTGTTCTCATTCATTTTTTCAAGATGATATTCATTATGACGTATATATTTAAAACTCAATAATTTTTTATTTTTTTTATTTTAAAGAGTATAAAGCATTACTAATGAGAATTTTTGTACCAATAGACAAAGTAATGTTTACTCTTCTAGAGCCTTCAATCAGATCTGCAGGAACTGATATTGTATTTAAACTTACTTGTAGTAAATTTAGTTTCAAAAATATGTAGTATCTTTTAGAATAGTGTGTGTTGTCGCACTATCAACCAAACATATATCACCTCGATCGGTCATGTTGCTAATAACATGTATCTATAGAAAATAAAAACACATATTTAATAACATAAAAATCATATTTAAAAATAAAACCAAATAATAGTCGAAAAAAAATAACAAAATTCTAAAGACATATAATTCCTAAAAAAAACAAGACAAGTAATAGTTCAAAGAGTACTATAAATAAATTCCAAATAATTATTCCTCAAAAAAATATGCAACATCTAAGAAAGTGTTATTCAAGGACCATTTGAAGTTATGTATTCTGAAGGAGTAACATGATTGATCGTTCTAGATAATTCAATCTCATTAGTCTCATTTGTTTTCCTGACGTCTTTAGAAGCTTTGTAAAGGTCAACAAGGTGCCTGGGATGCAACAAGTGCGTGACCAATGTCTTTGAGAACTACATCTAAAATAATTTTGTTCATAAATTTTTGTGTTTGCACATTTCCCTTTCTCCTGATGAGAAGTATTATTATTCTTAAAAGAATGATGGTTATGGCCACCACGGTTATTGTAGCCACCACGACCATTATAGCCACCATGGCTATAAAAGTTCCTTCCTCCTTGGCCAAGCATACCACCTCAACCTCGCCTGTGTCCTCATTTATTTGATGATGTTGCATTTACTTCAAAAAATGCAATTGATCCAGTTGGGCGAGATTCATGATTTTTCATTAATAGTTCATTATTTTGTTCAGCAACAAGGAAACAAGATATTGATTCAGAATATTTTTTAAAACCCCATTCTTTATATTTCTGTTGCAGGAGCACATTTGAGGCATACAAATATTTTTTCCAACATTTCTTCATCAGTAATTTTTTCTCCATACAATGTCAATTTGGACGTGATTTTGAACATAGCAGAATTATACTCACTTGCAGATTTAAAATGACAGGACCGCACCCGAGGTTTGACCAAGACACACGGGACAATCCCGCCTAGGGCGACCCCATTGTACTAAACCGGACTTAGCACAATGAAATCTCCCTAACAAGGAAACAACAACACTGAGAACAATAACTAACATCGACTGATCCAAAAACATCATATGCTATAAAACACATAAAGGATAATAATTCCCATCAGAGCATCTAACATAGGTTAAACATAAGTCTCAAAATACAGTAGTCTGATACAAAGATATAAGAAGTACATCAAAATTAGCTGAAGGGAAGGACAACTGGTAGATCTGAGATGCAGACGCAGCATAAGCAGAACCAGCAGCAGCCTAAAGGGGACAAATTTAAACAACTATGAGACAAGCTCAGTGAGTGGATAAAAAAGAAAGTATTTGAAACCATAACTGTTTTGAAACCTAACATTCACTCTTTTAAAAAATCCCCTGTTTGTAAAATGTTTCAAAAAACCCTGTTTTCATTTCCTCCATGCATAATTTGATGAGTATGCATATGCATTGTATAGTATATAATTTATACACTGTATACTCATAAGATACGTATAACATAATTTGTGACTTTAATCTATTAAATTTGTATCCATGCATATACATACATAATGGTTAAATGTATCAAATGCTCACAAAGATGAATGCATGAAAATACTTTACTCTTCAGTACTCGTATACCCAATCATACCGCAAGCCTACTGTCATACGATGGTCCTTGACGTCCCAAGGTATCGCAGAGCGAGGCAGGGGGAAACTCATGTAACCCTTCAGCGTCCTGAAGGGCCCATGCAGGAATCTCACATCCGCACAATTAATACACGTGCATCAAAGGGGACGGCAATTGTAAGGACCCGACCCTTAGTATCTCAATTTTGACAGTGTTGACCAAACTCAATCGGAATGGTACCCAAGAGTTGACTTTTTATAGGATTAGAATTTAAGTTTGACTTGGATACCATAGCGTAGAGCTTATTGATACGAGCCTGTAGACAGGCGGCACGCAAAAATCAGACTTACCGATAAAAAATTATGAACTTTCAAAGTTATGAGATCATACCGGTTTTTTCTCGAGTTAGTCCTGAGCCCATTCCGGGCTATAAATAGCCCAAGACCGGTTGATGGACCATTTGGATGACCTGTTTCTCTCTCTTCCATTTTCTCTCTTTCTCTCCTCACCCAAGCAAACAGCCATCTCCGAGCTCCAAATTGACCAAACTCCGACCATCTCCTTGATACATGTGCCAGCCACCCTTGTAGTATGTCATGAGGGCTTTCCGGCGACATCTTAAGGTCACCGATCGGACACCGGACGCGCCCTGTAGATCCGGTCGAAGTCGCGACGGCGAGATCCAAGTTTTCCAGCCGATCTGCACTATTTCTGGCCATTCGAGCTTGAACCCAGACCCTTACCCCTTATTTTTGGACCTTTTGAGTTCATTTCTGGCATCCCTTTGCCCAGATTCAAATCCGTTTAAGAGATATCGCAAAACAAGTTTGGCCAGCGGCTTTCGGTGAGTTTTCCGGCGAATTCAGAAGTGATCTTTGGAAGGTGAGACCATGTTCTTGATCCTTGTCCTTTGGGCTTTCCAATGGTACCTTGTTTGTGAATTTTGGAGTTCGTTTGGTTGATTTTATAGTCTAGGGGTATTTTGGTAATTTCACTGGTACCGGAAATCCGATTCTAAGTGCTGTAGTTTCGGTTCAAGGTTATAGATGTTCAATTAAAGGTGTTGAGAAGTTATTGGAAGCTTCAATTGAGTTTAATTTGGTCCCGGGGATCGAAAGCCCTAATTTCAAAGGTTTCAGGAGTTACCGATAAATAGCATGTTAAGTGAACAATTGAGTTAGGACACTTTGTTACACATGACTTTAATTTCAGTGTTTGAGAACCTAAGTTTTATCTTGTTATGTTTTTCTAGGATCCGAGTCAGCTTCAGGAGACAACCTAGCTGCAGATCGAGTTTGAGTTGTATGCTGTGAGTGGATTTTCTTTCTCAAATTGTTTTGGGTTGTGAGATTACTTATCTATACATATATTGATGATGCATACTTAACAAATATTTTCTCAAAGAAAATCATGATTTCATATTATTATTTACTATGATCATTATCATATTAATTATATTATGAGATATCATTATGAGCATTATTATCGTGTTTATTGTGATTACTGTCATCATGAGAAGTTACGAGAAATAAATATATTTATCACACATCTTTATGCATAAGAAATAAATATTATTTTCAGCATACATCTTTATGCATATTATTATTATTGAGATACGTGTACCCCATACCGAGTTAGATATATAGTGATGTGATGATGGGTGATGATGATGATGTATGATGGATATGGTTGATGATATTGTGCCCATGGCACCAGAGATGATTTTTTATGAGAATGAACAGAAAAACCAAAATCTAACAATACCTAGTAAGAAAAAGCAAAATAGATGAGAAAATCAAAGTGACCTAGAATTGAAAACAATAAGAAAAGAAAAAATATATATATATATTACTTCCTCATTTTCGCAAGAAAGGAAAAAAAAATTTCCAATGACTAAAAATTTATTTTATACTTGAAAGGGATATACTTATTTTGCGCTTAAAAGTTATATACTTAAAAAATGCTTATATTTCAGTTTTTAAAATTGATGCACAATTCCTCATAATGTTTTCAAAATTAACTAAAAAAAAATCAACAATAATGAATTAGGAAGAAAGAGAGGCACAATTATGGCTCAAGAAGTGCTGCATAAGATTAAAACACACAAAGGGAAAAACAGTCTTATGCTTATGAAAATAGATTTAAGGAAAGCGTACGACAGAGTGGAATGGAGGTTCCTAAGAAAGGCTTTGAAAGGGTGGGGATTTACTGAGGATGCCACAAAGCTGATTATGAGTTGTGTCAATACTATGCAGTACAACATTCTCATCAATGGCAATAAATCTGGAGTCTTCAATCCCAGCAGAGGGCTGCGACAAGGTGACCCCTTATCTCCCTATCTTTTTATAATGTGCTCTGAATATTTATCAAGATTGATTTTGAAGAAAAAAAGGCTAGGAGAAATACATGGGGTCAAGGTGGATAAAAACTCTCCAGCAATCTCGCATATAATATATGCGGATGATCTAATAATTATGGGAAGAACAAATGCAAGAAAAGCCGTGGAAATAAGAGAGTGTTTCGAGACTTATTGCGAGTGGTCTGGACAGCAAGCAAATCCAAAGAAATCCAGCATACTCTTCTCCAAAAATATGAGCTCAAAAGGGAAGATGGAACTACAAGAAATATTAGGATTCAAACCTATGAGAAGGGACTCGGTTTACCTTGGAAATAATTTCTTGTTGGGAAATAACAAAATAGAGGAATTCCAAAGGTTGAAGAAAAGAGTTCAGGATAGACTAGAAGGTTGGAGTGGTCAACTTCTATCAAAAGCAGGGAAGGTTACTCTCATCAAATTTGTAGTCCAAGCTATTCCGAACTATACAATATCAACCTTCTACATTCCAAAAAAAATCTGCAATGATTTAGATGCTGCAACAAGAAAATTTTGGTGGAGAACAAACACAAGATCGAAAGGAATGGCTATGAAAGCATGGTCAGATATGTGCAAACCGAAAGAGGCTGGAGGATTGGGGTTTAGGCAATTTCATGACATCAACCTAGTTCTATTGTCCAAGCTGGCCTGGAAAATTGCAGAGGGAGAGGACACAATGTGGACCAAAGTTCTGAGGACTAAATACCTAAAAGGACAATCATTTTTTTAATACAAAATCAAAAGAGGGAGCTCTTATGTGTGGCAAGGAATAATGAAGGCAAGAAAATTCATAGCAACTGGTGCGTGTTTCAAGCTCGGCAATAGCTATAGCATAAACCCGTGGACTGACCCATGGGTGCCTGGAGTAGAAGGAAGTACCCCGAAAGCAACAGAAGGTACTGATATCTCAAGATGGAGAAGAGTAGCCAACTTCAAAGCCTACGGATCTAATGACTGGAATAAGGAAGAAATTCTTGAAATCTTTGAACCGAAGTCCGCTGAGGCAATCTTAGCCCTCAAATGGCCTGAGACAGTTTTTGAAGATAAACTGTTGTGGAGGACGGATAAGTTGGGAGGATTCACGGTGGGGAGTTCTTATGTGCAAAACTGCATACGAGAAATGGAAAGGAACGCAACTTGGGAATGTATATGGAAGCTCAAAGTACATGAAAGGCTTAAAGTTTTTCTATGGAGGGTTGCAGCAGCAGCAATTCCTAACAAGGAAAATCTTGCTAAACGTTTTAATGAAATAGATTTATACTGCTGTATTTGTGGTTTTGAAGGAGAATCTTTGATGCATATCTTTAAAGACTGCAGTGAGAATCGAGGGCTAGCTTTCGCTAGTAAATGGGGGTTAAGGGGTGATAACTAGAATGTGCACAATATCCAGGAGTTGGTTGAGGGGTGCATTAATCCCAGTGCAATGTTGGGAACAAAAAAGGAGGATAATTTGCTTTTTTCAGTGGTGGTTATAACTTATTTATACTGCTGTTGGAATTATAGAAATGCTAAGCTTTATGGCAAAGGTACAACTTTGAGGGAAATAATTTTCCATTTCGAATTGCTGGTAGAGGAATTCTTGAAAGTTAAAAAGGCAGATGCAACAATGAAAGAGGATTTTTGGAGACCTCCTCCAAATGGATGGTGGAAGGTCAACGTTGATGCAGCCTTTAAAGGATATGCTGCAGCCATGGCCATGGTGATCAGGGACCACACAGGTAAGATTTTAGAAATGGAAGCTTCTCTGTGTGAGACATCCTCAGCTCATGAGGTAGAGATAGCAGCTATTCTCAAGGCTGCAATCCATGCAAATCAGAAGAAGTGGAAGAATTTGATATGGGATTGTGATGATCAGAGGGCGGTTAAGGAAATTCTTGATTCTCAAATACCAGGTGATTGGAATATTGTGCAAGACATTGATAAAATTAGACAAATGTTTAATGATGCTAGCTGGGTTCTGAAATGGAGGCCAAGGACTACTAACCGGTTGGCAGATGCAGTGGCTAAGCACGCACTGGCTCAGGACTCTTCTTTTGCATTTAATAGCTGTCATTTATTTTCTATGCCTAGTGGATTTCTGGATATAGCCAGAACTGACTGTCTGTATTGACTGGTTGTCCCCCCCTCCGTTTAGGGGATTTTCTACAGAACAACTCTCCCATGGTTGTATGGGAAACAACCGGTAACATTCACCTTTTAAACCGGTTATGCCAAAAAAAAATAAAAAAATTAAATTAAATAAAGATATTTTAAAATTATTATAATAAACAAAAGTAAAAGAGTTTTAATAGTTGAAAAACAAAAAACAGGGAAAAAGGCGATCTGGGGCTTTCTCCCTTTTCTACAGGTGGTTTTCCTCTCTGATTTTGAAGCTCCTTTCCGGCCAACTGTCCACCCAGTAGTCAAGTGTAAAAAACACACTAGAATCACTCAATGCACGCCGTTGGTGTGCTTCCAGCCCACGAGGAAAGCTTGCTTGACTACATTTGAGTATTTGAGTTCTTTCGGATTATATTCAGCGCCGAAGATTTGTGCTTGTGGGCTATGGTGAATATTGCAGACCAGCGGATCTGGTGGCTTCCACGCTCAATTTATTGTAATTAATTTTTTGTTTCCTAATAATTTGAAATTTAGTTTCATAAGTGTAGGTTTGAAGCTGTTTTCGGGGAACTGGCAAAAAGAAAAGGAAAGCTGCTTGATTAAGCTCTCTCTCCCTTCCCTATAGATCTAGAGTCCATTTTTGTTTTTGGGTTCCGATCAATATGATCTCCGGGTGGTAAAGAGGGTGACATTTCCCCAATTCGAGAACAAATTTTCCTTTTGCTTTGCCTTTGGAGTTGGTGTCGTGGAAGAGGATTTTTCTACAGACAAAGTGAACTTTCTATTCTCTTCCTTTTTGGCCTCTACAAAGAAAGGTAAAAAAGAAATTGATAACTTTTTTTTTTTATTTCTTTATTTCTTCTTTGCGGTGAAAATATTATGATAAAATTTGTGATAAAATTTGAATCAAAAATAGTTCCAAAGCTTATTGCTTATTTGGTCTGGTTTGATTATTTGATGAATATGATTGTTTATGTAACAGAATGATATGTAATCATCTTTTATAGAAGTAGGAATTTTGTGGAGCCTTTTGTTTTGTTCTTGCAAGTCTAAACAGATACTCTTACAAAAATGTGACTAGTTAACTATATAAGATATCTTTTAATTAAGTGGAAAAATATTAATTGAGCCAAAGCATCACATCCGGCCATTATACTTATTAATGTATGTTACCAATCTATATCTAGATTTGCATGTTTAATTGGCATACATACTTCTTGAAGCAAATCTTATATGTAAGAAATATACATGTTCTGTTACTTGAAGTACCTAAGCTGCAGAATTTAATCTATTTTATTTTAAAAAAAATTGATTTATCTATGTGTGATAGGAATGAATAATATCCATATATCCCAAAAAAAAAAATGCATAGTATTTATGAACAAAGTTATAGATCCTAATCCTTTGAATATTTAAAAGTTTACATATATCTCTAATAGTATTTGAATATGTTAAGAAAAAGTGTATCATTGGTTTGAATTAATAAAAAGTGTATCATTGGTTTGAATTGATAATTTCTTTTGAAATGTAAAATAAAAATGTAGTATTATTGAATTATCATACACAAGGATGGACAAGAACATGCTATCCATGTAAATTTAATTTTAATTAGTAATTGCTAAAAAAAATGTTAGTGAGTTTGACAAAAAAATGTTGGTGAAGATTGATAATGTTAGTATAAAAAATGCTTTTTTTTTCAATAGAAATCTGGGTAACAGTAGACTTATTTATATAATGTTAGTTTTGGTCAAACTTGTAGGTGCAATGGTAACAGTAGTTTTCTTTTTGCTTTCTTGAATTTTTTTTTTATTTGGTTGATTCTGTGTATCAGGCTTATTTGGTTGATTCTGTGTATCAAGCATATCTGAAATATATATATATATATATACAAAAAAAATCCAATTCATGCACAGCTGTTGTGGTCATTTTCTTCTCCTTTGTTGTTTAGAATATAGTGGGAACTGAGAATCTTATTAAAAGCCCATTGTTTTCCTTTTTGCTTTCTTGAATTTTTTTTTTTTTTGGTTGATTCTGTGTATCAGGCATATATGAAATATATATATATATATATTTTTATTAGGGATCTCGTCAAGCTTCTGAGATTCTATTTTTTTCTTTCCCCTTGATGGGAAGGATGCTAAACTTACTCAGGTATAGAAACTGTCAAGCAATTTGTGGTTTTGTTAACATATCTTAAGCAATTGAAATAGACATGTCTGAGATGCATGAGGCCAAGTCTGGCACAGATCTAAATCCTGTACTTTTGCTGTGTCACATTGATATGGGTACTAGGTAGTCCAATGCTGAGTTCGTGTAACACATACATTGATCATTATGAAGTTGATTGATTTATTCTTACTTATAAATGTGTACAAGGCCATGAGAAGAGCTTGCAATTTTCAGTCCTTAGTTATTTAGTTAAATGTTTTGCTTTCTGTTTTAGGATTAGGATTTGAAGATATTTTTATGCAACTTATTGAGTTACTGTTTTCAAGGTTTAATCTTGCCTTGACCAGTGCAATAGTTTAGTTAACCACATTCAGGAAAATTATGATTATCGAGTTTTGAAACCTTCTGTCTCTTCTTCTTCCTTTTTTTTTTTTTTTTGGGTGTCTTAAGGATTCTAGTTATTATAATGTTAATATTGACGAAAATATATATGAATTTTTATCTATTAAATTATGTTTTGTGTTGTAAATTTTATCAGACATATATAATGTAAGTAGTCTTTCTATGGTACAGATATCAGATATATATATATATATGATGTTACTTGCAGATACATATCATGCAACATTTTGCGTGATATGCATCTGCAAGTTAAAAAACTTGCAGATGTCCACATCATAGAAAAAAATAATTATTTAATATAGTTGCTCCATGCACAGAGTATGAAAACAACTGAAGTAGCTTGCTTTCACTATGCTCTAACTTCTTATCCTGTATATAATTCGACTTCAGTTAATTGCACTTTATCTATTTAACTCTGCATGGCTTGGCATAATTCGACTTCAGTTAATAAATCATTGGATTTATTAGAAAATTTCACAATATTCTTATGGTTTTTTTTTTTGGGAAATTTACTTGGTATCCAGTGGAATATTCTATTGGGCAGAGTCTCTTTTGATTATATTTAGGCAAATTTGGGTTACATAGTTGGTTATTGAACTAATGCAAGGCAATAGAATGTGGTATGGTAATAATTTTTATTTTTAGTATATCTATTTTTTTAAATTAAACATCTTGGCACGTCTAACTTGGTTGATGTCTAACTTAAAAAAAGTGAAACAAATGTTAACTAGTTAGCTGAGTATTTTATGTGTGAGAACAAATCAAACTGTCTTTTATATTATACAAAAAGAAACAAAAAGTGAGGTGTTTGATAAACTGTGAATTTCCTAATTGTCATATGGTCTTTGGTTTTGGTGGTTATTGGGGTGGACAGGTTGGAGAAACTATATAGGTTTGACCATTTATACCCATAAAGCATTCATAATTTGTAATACCTTGTCTTGACCACCAACTTCAGCATCACCTATTTGCATATACAACAATTTTTTCATTGTGGGATTTGCATGTAGCATGGCATGTATTCATTTGTTTGATAACTTGCTCAACATCATGAAATGTCTGCACACTTACATTACTTCTTAATTTTTCTGCTTAATCTGCAACATCCCTGGGTATCTAGCAGTTAACATGATGTATGGAGCTGAAGTTTTGAAGGAGGTAATCAAGAACCTACCAACTTACTACATGGTGGCCTACAGCTACATGTCAGCAGGGAAAACTAAAAAAGGATTTTCATATGAGTCGGCATGCAATATAAAACATAAGGAACCTAAATTGCAAATAACTATCCTCTATTTTGTAATATCATTCAATTAATTATACATATGAATATTATGATAGTTTTTCACAATAACCAAAAAGGATTGTTATGGAATTTATTTTTCAAATGACTGGTAAGCAAAAGGGTTCACCCAGAAAAGATTGTATGCAAGAATTTTTTTTTTTTTTAAACAATAGTTATTTTCCAGCAATAACTTAACAGCTTATATACCTGAAATTAGGGTTAGGGGAGGGGGGGAACACAAGCATTGAAAGATTGAAGGCATTTGTAAAATTTCTGCCATTCATCACCATCAATAACCAGAAGGATGCACATCATCATTCCTACAAACCCTCACATAGATTACAAATTTATGCATTCTTCCTCAAAAAAAATTACAAAAATGAAAAAATGAAATTGAAAAGAAAAAAAATTAGCAAAATCGTCCATATATATATAAATATATAGAGGTGGAACCATTGAATCAGAGCATTACTTTGCCATCTACTAAAAAAAATACTTAGATGTACTAAAACATTTATAACCACATATCTAGTTTGTATCTCCAAATCAGCAAAAAACAAATTGCTTCTCTAGATAAATAAAACAAACTTAATATCTAGCTGCAGGCAGCAACTATACAAAACTAGTTTGACAATATCTTCTTCATTCGTCATCCTCATCAACGTCATCAGCTCCACTTGCTTAGTTGAAGGCAATCAATCGCTCAATCAACTCGTTTTTCCTCTCTTCATATGTGAGCTTCTTTAAGTTGAACCTGTCAAACAAAGAAAAAGAGCAACTACCATAAGATTCTCTACTTAAAGAAGGAAAAACAAATTTGTAAAATATACCTCTTGATGGCCATAACCACCATATTTTGTTTTGTGTACAAAAACGCTAACTAGAGGGATGTTTGTAAAATATACTTTTTGATAATATATATAACAAGCATGAAACATAGTGCAAGCATTTTTTATGAGCTCTTCATATTATTACCTTGTGAGTAAGTTTATATGTACTAGTGAACCCTAAATGCAGTAAGTAAAATTCATAGCTATATATGTACAAATGAAGATAAGAAGAGAAAATGGAACCTTGGGTATACTTGCTGCCATTATACTCGTTGGAGCTGTTGGAAGGGTGCTGGAAATGACTTTAGCAGCAAGAGAAGGTTGGAAGTTAATTGGTTGGTGAATATTCATATCTAGCTCATTAATGATATGTGGTTGTTGGCATCTTTTGGTCATTATTTACTACCAACTACAAATAAATTTTTAAATATATTAACTTTAAATATATACCATTATAAAGGTATTTCGTACTTATACTATCTATTGGGGTTTGGTAAGTGGATAATTTATGAGTTGTCAATGTGGTTAATTCATAAAGCATGCTATCCAATACAAAGTAATATTGTCCATAAAAAAGTAAAGTAATCTGCAAAGTATGTAACATTGTCCATAAATGTTGTAACACTACCGAAATGTGGTAATATTGTTCAAAGAACCTGTAATTTCTCCATAACTCACGTAATTTGGTCCATAAATATTGTAATATAACCGAAATGATGTAATACGATCCACAAGTGAGGTGACATGGTCCATAAAGAAGGTAACACTAATCCATGAACAATGTAACGGGCTTTGCAACATGCTATCCAAAACAAAGTAATATTGTCCATAAAAAAGTAAAGTAATCTGCAAAGTATGTAATATTGTCCATAAACGTTGTAACACTACCGAAATGTGGTAATATTGTTCAAAGAACCTGTAATGTCTCCATAAATCACGTAATTTGGTCCATCAATATTGTAATATAACGGAAATGAGGTAACATTGTTCAAACGTGAGGTAACTTGTCTATCAATGGAGTAATGTAATCCAAAAAATTTGTAATATTGCTACCGGTTATATCCGGTTACACAGGTAAGTTGACTTTTGTGATGCCACTTGTCAATATGTAAGCATGGTTATACCAGTCCAACCAAAATAATAAGTTGTACTGTAGGCTGACCCATAAAACCAAGTTTCAAGTACTTGAGCTGGCAATGGGTCAAGTACCCAACTCAACTGCTTCACTGTCTCTGAATTACTCTCAGTACTACTATTTTTTTTTTTTTTTGCAACCCGTAGTCTATATCCTTCTTTCATTTTTTATTTTTGATGAAAAGTTTAAAATTTACTCTTTACCATATGCAAAAAGAAATAAATAAATCAAAGAGGGTTTCTATAAGTATGTTTGTTAAGTGATCAAAATCAAATTGATGAAACTAAGTTTGTGAATTTAAGTAGGATAAGAGTTTTTGGGCTCTCTTTTAAGTGACAAAACCAGCAGAGGAGATCAACCTACTCGATAAATTTGCGGTCCAATCGATAATCAAGTTCTATGGCCAAATTTCACCAAAAAAAAAAAAGTTCTATGGCCAAAGCTTGGTCCAGCATTTAATGTGATTGTACCTTACCAAACATCAAGATGTTAACCAGTCATTGCAAAGTACTCAGATTAATAAATTTACAAATACAAATTAGATAGTGACCGAAAAAATAGCTTTTATTTTTGGTAGATTAATTAATGTATGTATGTATGTATGTATGTATGTATGTATGTATGTATGTATGTATGTATGTATGTATGTATGTATGTATGTATGTATGTATGTATGTATGTATGTATGTATGTATGTATGTATGTATGTATGTATGTATGTATGTATGTATGTATGTGCAATTAATCTGGTTTGTTAGTCAGTTCAGCTTATGTTGTCATTTTGCTTTTCCAGATAGCTTTAATTTTATGCATGGATTAATTAGGCCAATAAGGAAGCTAACTTTAGGGACATCTCTTCGCTAATTTTCTTTGATTTTTTGAAGAGTTTTGCACTCCACTGAGAAAGATTCTCTTGGACCTAATTTCAGGTCTTCAATCTAACTCTTGCTTTTATGACCACTAGATACATTTTCAAGCCTGTCAATATCTAATTTTCTTATGAGCATGGAAAAGGAAACTGTTTTTTGGGTCCTTTGAGTTTAATTCAATTTATATTAATTAGCGAAAGATAGGTTCTGGGTTCTAAACGTTGACAAGCCAAAATTAGAAGCAGAAGGTTTTTGCATTTATTATTAGTTCACTAAATTTCACAAGCTCTTTAAAGTATTCTCTATATTGGTCTCAATCTTAGTCCTCCTTTGGATGACATCTTACTGTATTTTTAGTGACAATTTAGGTCATCAATCTGACTCTATATACCTAATAGGCAAAATCAATAATTCATAATTTTTATTTTTTTTGAGAATCTAGTCATTTTCCCAAATAAAGATTATCTTCTATGAGGGCCATAGGAATAACCCACCAGCTGACCAAGTGAACAAGGCTTGGAAAGCAGTACTTTGCTTACAAATTGAGAACATGGGCTGTCTTTCCATGGACTTTGATTTTTCCTTTTCTTTTCTCTAGCTTCTCTCAATTTACAAGTAATGGAAATGGAGTATTACCAAAAAATAAAATAAAATAAATTAATGGAAATAGAGAGGTAAATCAAATAAAAAAAACACAGTAGTCCCCAATAATATTGTGGATCTACTTAAATAAATAGATAAGAAAAAACACCTGATATATTTCATGCAGATTATAACTTATATAGTGAAGATTTGAATTCGAAAATTATTATTTGAAAAAATAGTAATTTTGTTTTCATTGATTTGTTCCTCCATAGAAAAAAAGTCTCACGTTGAAAGTAAAAAAACAAGCTTCAAATGGCCGGATCTGGTTTAAACTCTCTTGGAAAGAAATGTTATCTGCAATCTGATCTTTTAAAATAAATGAATTATTTGTACTCTCAATTTTCCTTTCTTACTTGGCCAAGAAATCCCATATTAATTATGATAGCATACTAAGGTCCATCACATTTAAAAAATCATTCATTTGGATTCTTTAAAAACCTAATTGGCACAATCATTCATCCAAATTGTAAATTGTACCAAAAGCAATGCACCCTTTAAATCTTTGGACCACAATATGCATGAGCTACACAAACTTTTTAGTAAAGTTGGGAAAGGCAAACAAAGAAATATGAGTTTTGCTAACATTGATAGAACAAAAGGATAATATATGGCTATCCCACATTTGGAAAACACTGCCTCATATAAAATCTTCTAAAGATTTTTTTGGGTGTAAAGAAAATGAATGAAGGGTAAACTTCACATATTGAAGCTGAATGACAAAGCAATTTGCAGGGAAAATGGTTTAGGGTTTTTTTGCCTCCTTTAAGGGGGTGTTTGGGATTGATATTTTGATAAGAACCCATCCCACTATCTGATTTAGAAAGAAAGGTTAGGGCCACCTGGATGGAAAAAAGGGACCAAGAATTCTGACTTGTGGCTAAGCAACTTTTCTA
This sequence comes from Ochetophila trinervis, assembly GCA_003254975.1. NCBI lineage: Eukaryota > Viridiplantae > Streptophyta > Magnoliopsida > Rosales > Rhamnaceae > Ochetophila > Ochetophila trinervis. The sequence continues at coordinate 44,732 of QANX01003962.1, forward strand.
AAAAGTGTAAACTCTATGGTGTTGGTCTCAATCAATAGGGGTTGGAAAGACAGGTGGGTTTTTGTGAATTTCTAAACACTTATGCACATGGTTTTAGCCAGCAAATTTCCAATCAAATTGGCAAATTTTCAGTTCAATTGGAATTGTTTTTCGGTCTTTGTAAATCAACATGAGAGTTTCCCAATTGGAATTTGTCTGGTTTCTACTTTCTCAAAGATGCGAAAGTAGAAGAAACTTTTCTTTTGTCCTCTATCAATGTTTTGTGCAAACAATTAAGTAGACTTTTTAAGTAAAAATAATTCAATATTTTTGCTTAAAGTAGATTAGTAATCGAGTTATGGTTAGGCAAGGAATCCGGAATCAGTAATCAATATTTGAGGAATTTATTTTATTTTATTATCTTTTCACTATAAAATGTTTTCTTTATGTTATATTCTAAATTAGAGAGGAATGAACTCAAAATCTGAAACTGTATTGTTGATAATTTTACATCAAACGAAGCCTATGAATAACACTAGAAAAATGTTTGAGCAGCTGAATAACCTAGTCTTTTTTTTTTTTGAACATTTAACATATCATAAACGCGGCTAAATTTCTTATTTTTTTTCTTCAGAAAATTAAACCTAAAAAGTTTTAATTGAATGGACTATAAATTTTTTTTAAGAATATTTTCACATATTCACATTTAGAAATTTTATTATATAATATATAAAAAAATTCAAAAAGTTTAAAAAATATAAATAATCATTAAGTTAAAAAAGTATTATTTCTTTTCCAAAATAAGTTTTCAAGAGAAAAATCTAATTTAAAGTAAAAAAAAAAAAATCTAAAATTTATACTATTTTAGTAAAGTAAGAGAGAATCTTGTAAACTAAATATGAAAATAATATATTAGCTAACGGTACTTTTTGTTTTAGTAATCTTCTAAAAACCTGTTACTCAGTTAGAGTCTTTCAGACTTGGACTCGCAACCAAACAAAATAAATTAAAGTATCCCATTATTTTTTAATTATTTATTTAACTTTTTTATTTTTATTTTCTTAGTAGCCAAACAGAGATAAAAAAAAAAAAAAATTAAAGGCAAGAGGAGGAAACTAGAGTTCTTGGACGGCGAGGAGGGAGAAAGAAAGAAGAAGACTGTCAAAAAGCGAGTGTCAAAAATGAGAATAAAGCGAAAATGAAGGGGATTTAGGATAATGGATTTATCGCTATTGCCTCCTTCAACCTTTGTTTCTTTCCCTTTTCCCTTTCTATTCTATTTTGAGTTCTCAGCCATACACGACATTAATACCCCCATCTCTTTATTTTTACTTCTTTGAAAAAAAAAAAAAATAGAACTAGAAATAATTCCATTACTCTCTCTCTCTCTCTCTTATAGCTCTTTCTCTCTCTTCTGCAATTGATAATCAGATCATAGTTTCCTAGATTTTCCCACCTTTTCCCGCACTTTCTCGCCCAGATTCTCTTTCTTTCTCTCTCTCTCAAGTTCAGTGACTCGGCAACTCCTGGATCATCGGAACCCGTGGACTCTCCCAGACTTGCTCCAATTTCAGTTTTATAGTCTTTTAGCCGTCGTTAATTCAGAATTCTCACTCTTTCACGTGACGAACAGTACTCGTTGTTTACTTTGACAATTCGAAGCTCCGTATGCTCTAGAGTTCGTGCTTGTGCGGAGCTGTTGCTGAGCGAATTGGAGTCAAAAGGAAGTGGCTATGACGGTTGATTCGAGTGGCGGTGGCGATTGGGACATGTTTGGGAGTATGCGTTTGGGGTTTGAGTCGGACACTGAGCAAGGAATTCGTGAATGGCAGTGTTTGGTCTTGAACATGGTGTTGTTACGGATTGAGGTTTAGATTTAGGGTTTTGATTCATAGAAAACGTTTGCGCGATGTCGCGGACTGATAGAATGGCTTCGGATCTTAGCAGGACTGGCCCTGTCGAGAGGGACATTGAACAGGTATGTTTCCTAAATGTTTCGTTTCGTTGCGGTTTCAACTTTATGTTTTGTGTGTTCTTTCAATTTTTAGTTGCAAATGTTGGCAAAAGCTAATATGCTTGGTGTATAATGTTTTTGGCAAACGAAATTAATAACGAGAAGCGCCAAGTTGATTGGTTTCGTTTGCTCCAAGTGGTACAGTTTTTGTTGATTTGGGTTGTTAGTTGTTACCATGACATCATGGCACATTATGTTAGCGGTGGCGTACAATGCTTACACCATGTAAATTAATAAAGGTATAGATTGGGCCACATTCTATAATTTGCTTGCAAACTTGGATTGTAAGTTTGGGTTCCAAAGGGTGGGTATTGAATAAGTGGTTTTGAGTAAAAGACTGGAATAGATGCTGCCAGTGAGACTGAAGTGGTTTAATAAGCCCTGAAGGACAGTTAACCTTTTTTTACAAGCTTCTTTGGTACTTTTCTATTTGGTCAGCATATTTCGAGAATGGTTGATCAAGCATTGTTAGGTTGGAATGTCATTTCCATTTTCATTGGTTTTTGAAAATTTGCTACAAATCCTTTATATATATATGTGTGTGTGTATGTGTGTGTATATAAACATATATATATATGTGAAAGTTAAATAGTTCAATTCCAATAATTTTAGGCTTTTTAGCTTGTGGAAAGGGTTTGATTGGTGACTATAGGACATCCAAAGTAGCAAGGCATGTGGAATTGGGGTAATATTACATGAAAAGAGCTAGCAGTGTTGGCCATGCAAATGACATTTTTTTTTATAGAGAGGAGATCATAAGATATTCAATGCTCAAATTGAATTTGACTAATTTAAGTGGGAATTATTTGGAATTTAGGGAAGTCAGTTATTATTTGTGGCTTGAAGTTAGAGACAAGATGTTCTTTGTTCTCAAATGAAGTATTCGAACTTCTGCCCTCACTCTTTAAATTTTTTATGAAAGAAATTGTTCAATTTTAGATGAAGATACTAGGGTCAAATGAGATAGTATTGTCCTGTGCATTTTGGGATCTTTTCATAAAGGAGGTCGCAAAAAGGAAAGTTGGGATTGTGAGGGATTTTATTTTTATTTTTGGAATGATTGATGCTTTGGTGTAGGTGGTAGAGGATGGGTATGCTTTTAGATCCAAATCTTGTCTAGTGAGAAGGCGAGAAGAAGCATCTATAGCTTGTTCGTGAGTACGAAGTATTGCTTGTTTAATGAATGCCTGGAATATGATCCATGGCATCGATTTCCATCATAGTTGGGCATTGGCTGAATGGTGATTGATCTCCCTGCTCCCCTACTTCCCAGCTTCCCCATTTGAGTTCTTCTTTCTTTCTGGAAACTCCAAACTCTGCAACAGAGAATAGAAGCAGCAAAGCACAAATAACACATGAAGCACAGTGGAATAAAAAGAGAACTAAAGATAAGCAGCCCCTCTCATTTACTTCGTCATCATGCTGACCTTCTTTTTCCACTCCAGCCCTTTTCAATTCTGAAAATCATATCATCCATGAAGGGAAACATATCGAATCCCACCATCTGTTTGTAGAAACAACTTCATTTCCCTCTCTATATCGTGCATTGATATATTCATGAGAACTGCATTATGATAATATTGGTTTCTCTGGTCATAATTGAGCACCTTTCTGTAAGCCATCACTCTTCAGCTTAAAATCATCCTGATCTGTCTATAGGATCTTTTAGAAGTCCTCTCCTACCTAGAAAGGAAGTGAAAAGAAAGCTATCATATACTTCATGCTAGAAACCCTTGCTTTGAATGTTTATTCATCATACGCTGACTTCTCAAAATAAGTTAGTTCAATATTTCATTTAATACATTTTGATTATCCCTGGATCAAAGTCTATGTGATGATTAGTGAGGAACTCATTCTATGATAATTATTAGGCAAATGCCATCTAAGGATTGGCTTAAGAAGATATATAACAAGAAGGAAATAAATAAATGTTAGTATAATCTTGTCTGAGTGGTCTTACTATCCAGGGCCCATTTCAATTTCTTTCCAGAGATAGTATGCTTTGTTGTTCTTCATTTTCCAAAAATCTTTCAGACTTCTTTATATTATTCTTAACTGTTTTTGTCTTCATTAGTATTTGGTGCCATAATATTCGTGTTTACTTTCTTTCCCCTCCTAAAGTTTGTAGAATATGCTTCAGTTACATTCGTGGTTGATTGTTGCAACAGGCTATTACTGCTTTGAAGAAAGGAGCTTACTTACTCAAATATGGAAGGAGGGGGAAACCTAAATTCTGTCCCATCCGGCTTTCCAACGTAAGTTTAGTCCTTTTTTTTTTTTAAATCTTTTTTCTTTTTGTTTGTTGCTTCATGTCCTTATTACTCTTTCTGGAAAAAAATTATACGTAATACTTGTTTGTATCTGTTCTACTATATTTGCTTGCTGATAGTCATTTTCATTATCTCTGTCTTTGTGGTTGTTCCTTCTTGCTCATTAAATTTGTTGATTTAAAATTGCTTTCAGGATGAATCTGTTTTGATATGGTTCTCGGGGAAGGAAGAGAAACATCTTAAACTAAGTCACGTCTCTAGAATTATATCTGGGCAGCGCACTGTAAGTGTCTTTCTAGGAAGATAACATTAGTTATATTTATATGCTACCATTATTTTTGCGAGATTAGATAAAGCGATTACATGTTTACACATCTAATAGTTATGTATGATAAAAGGTCATATTTTATGAGCTGATGTAAAGAAATGTGCTACTTAATTTCTATAAATAATTAACTTGTTTAAGGAAACTTATGTTGTCGCTCTTTCCATCAATGACAAATGTTTTATTTGTCAGAAACAGTTAAGGTACACACATCAGGCAACATTTTTATTTTATTTTTCAAAATTTCGGTGCAAATTTGGAGCTGGCTACAATGCTCAGCTAAATGAGACAATGTTTGTTTAACATTTTGTGTTCAAGATTTATAATAATACTACAATTTACCTAAGTTCTTGGTAGAAACCAATGAGAAGACATTATTGCCCTGTCTATCGATCACAACCGATTATTATGCTACATTGTTACTATTACTTCAGAGTTATTCATGGTTACAGAGAAAGAATGCCAAAGGATCTAAAAGCTTTTTTTTTTTTTTTTTAATAAGAAACGACCTTTTATTGATAGGATCTAAAAGCTTCTAAATACCATTTGGTTGTTTTAAGATCATTTTTCTAAATATAATAATTACTTATTGCTATGGATTTCCTTGAAAGAAAAAGTAAATCATATTCCTTTGCATTGATAAGTGGCAGAAAAACTAACATGAGATGATCACTGGTTTGCATGGAGGTTAGATTGTATCTCTGATTTGGAGACAATTAACATGGTAAAAATTGAGTAGGATTTTTACTGACGATATGTCTATCTTTTTTCCTGTTACTAAATATGGGGTACATTGCACTGATGAAGATTATCGAGTCTTTATTGATGATTTTCCTTAATGAAATTTGTAATAGTGTTCTTGTATTTGAAAATTAAGGAATGCTAGTGACTCAGGAATGTGTACTTCTGCTAGAAACTTCATGGAGAACATATTTGAAAGTATGTTGATTTGTTAATGTCTTGGCCCAAACAAGTTTTACTACTATTTTTTTTTTTTTAATGTGAATCCTACTTGCTGTGCAACTTGAGTAAGATGCACCATAAATGAAACCTCTAATCAATGGAAGTGTATGGTTGTCATTATATGCAGTGGATATGTTTGCAAGCTTTTCTGCTGCCTACTGATTAAATATGAATTAAATCTTTCTCCAGCCAATCTTTCAAAGATATCCTCGGCCAGAGAAGGAGTATCAATCATTTTCTCTGATATATAATGACCAGTCACTAAATTTGGTAAGAATATTCCTATGCATCTGGTTTTTATCTGGGTCACTTTTCTGTAGCATCTCTCATCCTGCCATATTTGTATGTTAAAAATGTTCATATCTAACAGTTGCTTGCAAATATGATTTTTCTGTTCTAGATTTGTAAAGATAAAGACGAAGCCGAGACATGGTTTAGTGGTTTGAAAGCTTTGATATCCCGCAGCCATCAACGGAAATGGAGAACAGAGTCAAGGAGTGATGGGATTCCATCTGAAGCAAACAGTCCTAGAACATACACAAGGAGGAGTTCTCCTTTGCACTCTCCATTTGGTAGTAATGATAGCTTACAGAAGGTAAATATTTTTCTGGCATATGTTTTTTAAACTTAAATTGAGAATGTAAATTGATCGACTATCTTTCATCCAACCCAGGATGGTCTAGATCCTCTTTGCCTTCATAGTCCATATGAAAGTCCTCCTAAAAATGGGTTGGATAAGGCAACTTCAGATGTAATACTATATACTGTTCATCCCAAAGGTTTCTTCCCCTCAGATTCTGCTACTGCTTCAGTGCATTCTCTGTCATCAGGAGGCTCGGATAGTATACACATGAAGGCAATGGCAATGGATGCTTTTAGAGTTAGTCTATCTAGTGCTGTTAGCTCATCAAGCCAGGGTTCTGGTCATGATGATGGTGATGCCTTAGGAGATGTTTTCATTTGGGGGGAGGGTGCAGGAGATGGTGTTCTAGGTGGTGGAACACATAGAGTTGGAAGTGGTTTTGGTGGAAAAGTGGATTCCTTTTTGCCCAAAGCCTTGGAATCTGCTGTTGTACTTGATGTCCAGAACATTGCATGTGGTAGACGACATGCTGCTTTAGTAACTAAGCAAGGAGAGGTCTTCTCCTGGGGAGAGGAAGCGGGAGGCAGGCTTGGCCATGGCGTAGATTCTGACGTTTTGCATCCAAAGCTTATTGATGCCCTAAGTAATACTAATATTGAGCTTGTAGCTTGTGGTGAGTATCATACATGTGCTGTTACCCTTTCTGGTGATCTTTATACATGGGGTGATGGCACTTATAATTTTGGTGTTCTTGGACATGGAAACGAAGTAAGCCACTGGGTGCCAAGAAAAGTAAATGGTCCCTTGGAAGGTATACATGTCTCGTCTATCTCTTGTGGACCTTGGCACACTGCTGTTGTCACCTCCGCTGGGCAGTTATTTACTTTTGGTGAAGGAACATTTGGTGTTCTGGGCCATGGAGATCGAAGAAGTGTTTCTATGCCAAGGGAAGTGGAATCCCTGAAGGGGCTCCGCACTGTACGAGCAGCCTGTGGTGTTTGGCATACTGCTGCAGTTGTTGAGATCATGGTTGGGAACTCGAGTTCTAGTAACTGTTCTTCTGGAAAGCTGTTTACTTGGGGTGATGGTGATAAAGGGCGACTTGGGCATGGGGACAAGGAAGCAAAACTTGTGCCTACCTGTGTTGCTGCTCTAGTTGATCCTAATTTCTGTCAAGTTGCTTGTGGACATAGTCTGACAGTTGCACTTACAACCTCAGGCCATGTCTACACAATGGGCAGTCCAGTTTATGGCCAGTTAGGAAATCCTCAAGCTGATGGAAAGCTCCCAACCCGTGTTGAAGGAAAAATCTCCAAGAGTTTCGTGGAGGAAATAGCTTGTGGTGCCTATCATGTTGCAGTTTTAACTTCAAGAACCGAAGTTTACACTTGGGGAAAGGGTGCAAATGGTCGTTTAGGTCATGGGGACATAGATGATCGAAATTCTCCAACATTAGTTGAAGCTCTGAAAGACAAGCAAGTCAAAAGCATTTCTTGTGGCACTAATTTTACTGCAGTTATTTGTCTTCATAAGTGGGTCTCAGGAGTTGATCAATCTATGTGTTCTGGCTGCCGACTACCATTTAATTTCAAAAGGAAACGTCATAATTGTTATAACTGTGGACTTGTTTTCTGTCATTCATGCAGTAGTAAGAAGTCTCTTAAGGCTTCCATGGCACCAAACCCCAACAAACCTTATCGTGTCTGTGATAATTGTTATTCTAAACTAAGGAAAGCTATTGAAACTGACTCTTCATCTCATTCTTCTGTGAGCAGAAGGGGAAGTATCAATCAGGGGTCAAACGAGTTCATGGATAAAGATGAGAAGTTGGACTCCAGATCTCGAGCCCAACTTGCCAGATTTTCTTCAATGGAATCCTTGAAGCAAGTAGAAACTCGATCTTCGAAGAAAAACAAGAAGTTAGAATTTAATAGCAGTCGAGTATCACCTGTTCCAAATGGTGGTTCACAATGGGGAGCTCTTAATATATCTAAATCTTTTAATCCCGTGTTTGGGTCATCCAAGAAGTTTTTCTCTGCTTCAGTTCCTGGATCAAGAATTGTATCTCGAGCTACATCTCCAATTTCAAGGCGACCAAGCCCACCTCGTTCTACAACACCAACACCAACTCTGGGTGGACTGACATCACCAAAGATTGTTGTAGATGATGCAAAAAGGACAAATGATAACCTTAGCCAGGAGGTTATCAAACTAAGAGCACAGGTACCAGTCTTTTTAACTAGCTGAGCTACACTGCATATTTTTTCTTTTACCTCATGAGAGTTTTTTATTTACTTTCTAATTCTCTTCATGCTAATTTAAATTTGGTAAAGTGACTTCCATATGGTTGTCTTTGGAAGAATACGTGTGAATACATTGGCATCTGTTTCTTTAAATAGTCATTTTCTAGTTGATGTTGAAAATAAATCCTGTGAATGAAGGGATTAACTTCCTTCCAGGATAGGGGACAATGACCAAAAAATTTATGATGAAGTGGTTAAGTTTGTTTTTTCTAAGGTGTCATGTTTGTTGAGTATATGGCAAGTTTAGTGACATAAGACCAAGAAGGTTAGAGCTCCATATCTCGACATGTTTAGGATGGCATGTATATTATGAGTGTAATAATTCAAAGGGAAATAAAAATTTGATTACACCACACTGCCAATCAACTTGTATACTGACTGCAATTTATAAGGTACACTCTAATATGAATCTCCAAATTATTGAACATGCAGCTTACTAAATGAAAGAAAATGAACATGCTGTTGTGGCTTTTAGTTGGCTTCCATAACTTGAAGATTTATAGTAGGGCTATCTAGGGTGTCTAATTCTTCTTTCTTTTAATTTTCATGGTTAAGTTTCTGAGTTGTATTGTATATCTTACCAACTATTACTCAGGTTGAAAATCTTACCCGTAAAGCCCAAATTCAAGAAATTGAGCTGGATAGAACAACTAAACAGCTCAAGGAAGCAATAGCATTTGCAGAGGAAGAGAGTGCAAAGTGCAAGGCAGCAAAGGAAGTGATCAAGTCACTTACTGCCCAAGTAAGATGGATGCATTAGTACTGATTGAGAGGTTTTTTTTTCATTGAATGACTTGGGATTAACCCAGATTATTCTCCATAGAAATGGAAGGTTCTTTCTATTTTCAAATTCAATTCTTTGATAACTTGCAAAATTGCCATTTTCACTTTGCAGTGACCTCGTATAAATAGGCATACATGCTTTTGTGTTGCTTGTCACGGAAAGCTTGAGTTTTTTCTTCTTTTATTTTTCTGCTTAATGTGAACGTCATAAACCTGTTGATTACTAGAAGTAAATGTTCAAACTTGTTTGTCCACTATTGAAGATTATCCATAATGTGAAATACTCTGTTAGTTGTAGCAGTTATTATAATTATCTATATTTTAAATTTTGATACTGCAGTCTTATTGGTATCTTAAATGCATCCTTAGTCTCTTAAGAGATGAAAAATAGAGGTGTCAATTTTAGAATGAAGTTCTGAAGTGATTGTTTCCTGTTTGATAGGTGTCTATTCCTGGTGGTTCTTCTTTTACTATCTGTCAGGCTCCCATCCGCTATTCATTAATGTTTGGTGATGTCAGTCAAATCCAGACTAGGATTGTATTTGAGTAATTTCAATATGTATGACAATAGTAAAATATGACGTAATGAGGTTTGTTAATTATGGGAATCAAGTATTTAATTAGAAGGTCCTTTAACTTAGTTGTCTAGGTGCAGTTCCTTCCCGGACATTGAAGGTTTTTGGAAAAATAAATAAATGAATGGGTTATGTATTGATATCTGTTGCTCTGATGGTCATCATTTTGAAGGGAGGATTTGGAAGATGCTTCTTTGATATGGCTAATTGCTGAGTGCCTTATTGCTCTCATTTCAGATTCTAGGTTTACTATAATCTCTCACACATGTTATCTGCATGGGATGTTATTTTATAGTTACCTTTCAGTGATATACTAGGCCTGTTAACTAGCTCAAGTAGATCTACAGTTCTATTTAGATTGTAATATAACATTAGTTTTTATGATTTCCTGTCACTAGATCTGTAATTGCAACACACATTTTCATTTTTTATTTTTTTGGGAACAGTTAAAGGACATGGCTGAAAGGCTGCCTGTTGGAGCAGCACGGAGCATTAAATCTCCCACTCTCTCTTCTTTGGGGTCTGATCTTGCTTGTAATGATGTTTCCATTCATTCTATTGCCCGATTTAATGGTCAAGCAATATCCCAAGAACTGGATTCAAATGGATCAAACAGCCAATTGCTATCTAATGGGTCGAGTGCTCCTAGTAATCGGAGTTCAATTCACAGCAAACAAGGTCACTCAGATGTAACTACTAGAAATTGGAGTCGCACAAAAGATAGTGAATATCGTAATGCCACCGAATGGGTTGAGCAAGATGAGCCTGGTGTTTATATTACGCTTACCTCCCTACCAGGGGGTGCCAAGGATCTCAAGCGTGTTCGCTTCAGGTATGTTATACTTGGAACAGATATGAATGTGAATAGAAACAATCTTTGTTAGGACAGAGCTCTATCCAGACCCATAAAGGTCTGATATATTTGGATTGGTTGGTGGACACATCTGATAATTAGTTGTTTGATTATTGTTTAAACATATGGAAAGATATAATGCTTATAGAGCAGCACTTACATTGATTGTTCTGAATTAATTCAGTGCAGAATTGTCTGTGTGAAAAGTGGGTAAAACCCTGTTGATGCACTAACACACCTATACATATGTAATGTTCATGCACCCTAAATATTATTTAGATTGTCAGCGATAAACTCCTTTGTTGATTATTCTAATACTTCGTGCTGGATTAAGTGTTTGCTAAGAAATGAAAGCAACAAACTTGAAATAAAATAGTTTATGCTGGTCACATAGAATGTTTTGAGCATTTTTTTTTTCCCTATTTATGTTTGAGAATATATTTAGGTTTGGATAAATATCAGTAATTAATCCAGTAAAGTGAATGTAGATGGAGGAACCAGTTTGTTCAGTATACTATCTGGTGTCTGTGTGGAGAAAAAGTTGATCAATTACATATTAGCCTCTGTTCATGTTTCCTTTCAAATATGCATAGTACCTTAATTGTTTTCTGAGAAATACTGTTATTCTAGCTTTCTAATTTTGAACCTCGTAAAATTTTTGACTGCAGTCGAAAGCGATTCAGTGAGAAACAAGCAGAGCAGTGGTGGGCAGAGAACCGGGCAAGAGTGTATGAGCAATACAATGTGCAGATGGTAGACAAGTCTAGTGTAGGCGTTGGGAGTGAGGACTTGGGTCACTGACATGTGAAAACAATAATTTGTAAATGAAAAATGTTTTCCAGAATTCAGCTCGAGTTACAGTGAGGGTCAAACTGGTAATGTTAGAATTGGCTTCCATCCTTCTAATGGGGTTGAGGGAAGCAAGGCATGGGTATAGGAGGGAGAATTAGAAGAGGGGTTTTGATTGTGCTTTCCTTTTTTTTACTTTGATCCTATCTGTCTTTGATATATCTTTCTTTCTTTCTTTCTTTGATTCTGTATTCCATTTTTTCCCTATGTGCCTTGTGTGGGTGGGGGAGTTGAGGGTGAGAAGTGTAAATGCTTAGTAGGTTGATGGCTATTGTTGAAAGCAGCTGCCATGTAAATTCCATAAAGTGAATGCATCTGTAGATTCTTTTTTTCCACGGTTTATAGAAATTGTTTCAAGTCATGTTTATATAATAGCTGTTGTGTATGTTCCAGCCCTGGTTTCTTATTAGTCTGCTTTCTGAAGCTAGATATTGCTTTACCCCATAATACAAAAACAAAAGCCAAAACTAATCCACTATGGCCTACCTAGTTTCACCCGCGCCCAATTTAACACAAGTTGAAAAAAATAAATAAAACAATTGTTACTTCTTTTACTAAAAGAGATTATGGAGTCATCCTCATTAACTAGGTTTTTCGGTTCGTTAAGGTCTCATATGCCTAAATCCACGATCAAAATTCTCCTCTTTTGTATTGAATAAAATAGATAATTTTTGGTAGTATCATAAATATCAATAATGCATTATGCGGCATTGTAAGATGAGACTATTCGATGCAACAATGGAGCATATCAAAATAGAAACCATAATTTTTGAAGCTGGTTTTTTTCCACTAAACTACCATGCAGCACTCTTCTCCATCACCATAAAATGGTGGATAATGACGACATAATAACCATGACATGAAATCCACCAAGCTGCTTCTGCTCTTGCCTCACTAAGGTTGGCTTTTAGCAATGGTGGATGGTGACAAACCCTATAGTCTACAGCACATGCCAATACCATTAAAAAACACCCAGCCAAATTGAAATTGCATTTGTTTTGACGTAAAACACATAGTTAATGGATTATTGAAATGCAAACAACTTATTCATCAAAAAAGAAAAAAAAGAAATGCAAACAACCAAACAAAACCAATACCAAATGGCATCATTTTCATCCTGCTATTCTTGGTTCCCATTTTGTCCTTTTCTTCTTCTAAGTTCTACTTCCATTGCCTCCATAGTTTCATAAATTTCCACATCTTTTCCCAAAGACCCATTTCGTCTCAGACTCTCAAATGGAAACACTTCCAAGGCTGTTTTCACCGCCTCCTGCCACCAACTCTACCCATTTCCTTAATCTATCCACTCCTCAATCTCAATTCTTTTTCCGGAAAACCCATCAGAGTTCTTCAAGGACCACCATTCCTTGTAGGCTCAAAAGCAGCAAGTTTGGTAACTTCTTAGACATTGAACCCGAATCAAAACCCGAATTCTTGGATTTTGAGCTGCCTTGGTTCGACCCATCTAGCCGTTCTCCGTTGGACGTGATCGTTATCGGCACAGGCCCGGCTGGCCTTCGTCTCGCGGAGCAAGTCTCTCGCTATGGAGTCGAGGTGTGCTGCGTTGATCCTTCACCGCTTTCGATGTGGCCAAACAATTATGGGGTCTGGTCCGACGAGTTTGAGAGGCTCAAGCTTGAAAATTGCTTGGACAAAACTTGGTCCATGGCTTGTGTTTTCATCGATGATCACAAAACCAAGTATCTGGATCGGCGTTACAGTCGGGTCAGTAGGAAGACATTGAAGACTGAGTTGTTGCAAAGATGTCTCTCCAATGGAGTCAAGTTCCACAAGGCCAAAGCTTGGAAAATTGAGCACCAGGAGTTTGATTCTTTGCTTCTGTGTGATGATGGGAAGGAGCTCAAAGCAAGCTTGGTTGTGGATGCCAGTGGCTTTGCAAGCTCCTTCACTGAATATCATAAGCCAAGGAACCCTGGCTATCAGATTGCTCATGGGATTTTAGCAGAAGTGGATGGTCACCCCTATGATTTGGATAAAATGGTTCTCATGGATTGGAGAGATTCCCACCTGGGAAACGAACCTGATCTGCGTTCTAGCAATTCAAAGCTCCCAACTTTTCTATATGCAATGCCATTTGATTCCAACTTGATATTCCTAGAAGAAACTTCTCTGGTTAGCAGGCCGGTTTTATCTTATATGGAGGTTAAGAAAAGGATGGTTGCAAGGCTGAGACATTTAGGAATCAAGGTGAAGAGGATATTGGAAGATGAGAAGTGTTTGATCCCAATGGGAGGTCCTCTTCCTAGAATCCCACAGAGTGTTATGGCAATCGGTGGGAGTTCAGGGGTAGTTCATCCTTCAACTGGGTATATGGTGGCTAGGACCATGAGTTTGGCCTCAGTATTGGCTGAGTCCATCGTGGAGTGCCTTGGCTCGACCAGGATGATCAGAGGGAAGCCACTCTATCACAAAGTGTGGAATGGGTTGTGGCCAATTGAAAGGAGATGTGAAAGGGAGTTTTACACTTTTGGCATGGAGACACTGTTGAAGCTTGATATGAAAGGAACTAGAAGATTCTTTGATGCTTTCTTTGATTTGGATCCTTATTACTGGCATGGGTTTCTCTCTTCAAGGCTATCTCTTGGAGAGCTTTCTCTGTTGAGCTTATCTTTATTTGGACATGCTTCAGCTTTATCGAGATTTGATATTGTCACAAAGTGTCCTATACCCTTGGTTAGAATGATGGGTAACTTAGCACTTGAAACCATCTAATGCTGGAAGATCACAGCCATTTTTAGACTGTCATATTTACTTTGAATTTCGAGATGGGTTTCAGAGAATTGTGAGTCCTAGTATTTGAGCTGTGTATCTGTTTAGCCTTTTCATATTGGCAAACGTGGCCGGAAATGCTTCAAAAAGACTCAGTTTTTCGTAAAGAAACAATGTATTATTAAGATTCAAAAGTTTGGTACAAAAAAAAAAAAAAAAAAAAAAACATTGTCTGAAACTATTATTGCGCAAAATTAAAATCACCTAGAGCTGAATGAACAATGCCAAATAAAAGTTTGGAAGAAATTGGCTTCATCTTCATACTATAAACTGCCTATTGATTTTCAACGGAGAGAACGAAAACAAGAAGCAGAGTAAAACAAGATTTTTTTTTTGGGGTGAAAGGATAAGAAGATAATTTATGACTAGAAAAAGTGGTATATATATACCTTGCAGAATATGGCAGCAATTAATTTTAGAAAGCAATTAATTTTAGAAAATATATAATACCAGAGAGTATGTGTCTATAGATTGTACTGAAACGAGAGAGAATCATCTTACAAGAATTTTACTTCGTGCCTCTACTCAAGTTTACTTTTAAAAAAATAATAATAATAATTAAACTTATTTTTTCATTGATAGTTTCTTGTCAACTTAATTATTCAAAAAATTCATTTCTTCTCAAATTAAGTTTAAAATTTAAAATAAACTTTTAAGTTTTTTGAAAAAAAAAATTACTTCACAAGCATAAAAAAATAAACATATTATAGTACAAATATCATACATCTCGTAATTATAAGTTGCCTCTTTCTCTAATATCATAAATATTAAAACTTTGTTATCTTCTTGATAAAGTATCTTCTGTTATTCAGCAAAAAAAAAAAAGCATCTTCTGTTGCTTCTTTCTCAATCTCTTGTGCTCCTAGAGAGGCTAACAAAGTAGCTCATAGTATTGCTCAATATGCTATTGGTATCAGTTCTGTAGAAGCTTGGATGGAAAACAGTCCTCCTCGGCTGTTTCCTTTGTTACAAGCTAACAGGGTTCTTGTAATCCTGTTTCTTCTTCGTAATATAACATCTTTTTCCTCAAAATAAAAAATAAAAAATATATTTATATATATGTCACATTTTAATGCACAATAATTTTTAAATACGAAAATATGATTGTCTCCTTGCATAAATTCCTTATTGACATATCATAAACTTGTGTCTAGCAGCTTGAAGCCTTAAACTTTCTCTTCGTTTAAGGAACTGATTGTTTTCAGTTAATTTTCAACTTTATTTTTGTCTACTAATTTATGCGTTCTAATGGACACTGGAAAGCTGATTTTGCTTTTGAAAGCATGCATCAGTTCCAAAACTGTGTTGCAAGGAAAGCTCATCCACCAGAAGATAGTATCTCTTGGCTTACAAAACAATACTGCCCTGTGCAAGAGCCTTATTAACTTCTACTTCTCGTGCCGTTTGTATGAATATGGAAGTCTTGTTTTTCATTCAATTAAAAACCCATTTGATATTTCCTTGTGGAATTGCCTTCTGGCGGCTTATACCAAAAACTTCATGTTCATTGAAGCTCTCCAGCTCTTCGAAAGGTTATTGCATTACCCTTTTTTGATACCTGATAGTTATACGTTTCCCAGTGGTCTTAAGGCCTGTGCTGGATTGGGTAGAGTTAACAGTGGGAAAATGATCCATGCCCATTTGATAAAAACTGGTTTTTTGTCGGATGTGGTTGTTGCAAGCTCTTTGGTGGGCATGTATGCCAAGTGCAATGTGTTTGAATGTGCTATAAAGCTGTTTGATGAAATTTCTGAGAGAGATGTAGCATGTTGGAATACTGTGATTTCTTGCTATTATCAAGACGGGCAAGCTCAGAAAGCTGTGGAATTGTTTGAAAAGATGAGAAGTTCTGGCTTTGAGCCAAATTCCATAACACTCACAGTTGTGATTTCATCATGTGCCAGGCTTTTGGATTTGGAAAAGGGGAAGAAAATCCATGAGGAATTGACTGAAAAGGGAATGCTGTTTGATGGCTTCATTGGTTCTTCCCTAGTGGACATGTATGGAAAATGTGGGTGCGTAGAGATGGCTGAAGAGATTTTTGAAAAAATTCCTAAAAAGAATGCGATTGCTTGGAATTCCATGATTGCAGGATACAGTTTAAAAGGAGATAGCAAATCGTGCATCGAACTTTTTAGAAGGATGATTGATGAAGGAACTAAACCAACTTTAATTGCATTTAGCAGCATGCTAATGGCGAGTTCAAGGTCGCTCCAACTTCAACATGGAAAATTCATACATGCATATATAATAAGAAATAGTATAGAGGTTGATATCTACATCATCAGTTCACTTATTGATCTATACTTTAAATGTGGAAGTGTCTCAGCAGCTGAAAATGTTTTCGAAAAGATGCCCAAGACAAATGTTGTTTCTTGGAATGTTATGATTTCTGGATATGTGACTATGGGAAACTACTTTGGAGCTCTTGGCATCTATGACAACATGAAAGAAGGTGGTATAAGACCAGATGCCATCACATTCACTTCTATCTTACCAGCTTGTTCACAACTGGCAGCTTTAGAAAAGGGCAAGGAGATCCACAAGAAAATTATAGAAAATGAGTTGGAAAACAATGAATTAGCCATGGGAGCGCTCCTTGACATGTATGCTAAATGCGGTGCAGTGGATGAAGCGCTTTATATTTTCAATAGATTGCCAGAGAGAGATATTGTATCATGGACTTCCATGATTGCTGCTTATGGGTCTCATGGTCAAGCTTTAGACTCTTTAAAGCTTTTTCATGAAATGCAGCAGTCCCATGCAAAACCAGATGAAGTCACTTTCCTTGCGGTCTTATCAGCTTGTAGCCATGGTGGACTTGTTGATGAAGGTTGCGGCTTCTTTAATCAGATGATGACCGAGTATGGAATCCAACCTAGTATAGAACATTACTCCTGTTTGGTTGATCTTCTTGCACGTGCTGGAAGATTGCGCGAAGCTTATGAGATTCTCCAAAGAAATGCAGAAATTAGGGACGACATTGGCTTGTTGAGCACACTGTTTTCTGCATGTCAATTGCATAGAGATTTTCATTTGGGTGAAAAAATTGCAAGGTCTCTTGTCGAGAAGGATCCCTATGATCCATCAACTTATATAACACTATCAAATTTTTATGCGTCTGTCAAAAACTGGGATGGGATGCGGAAGGCGAGATCAAAGATAAAGGAGCTAGGATTGAGGAAGACTCCTGGTTGTAGCTGGATTGAGACTGATAAGAGGATTCAGGCTTTCTTTGTCGAAGACAAGTCCCACCCACAAGCAGCAATGGTGTACGAGTGTCTCACAATTCTTAACAATCACATGGAGAAAGATGTCTTCTATCCAAATTAGACATCCTGGACAGGGGTGTTCTGCATTGAAGCAGTTGTTCCATTCGAGTTCAAGTGTCTGGCCCAGATAAACTGAAAGCAGCAAAGTAAAAAACTTGAATGAATAGATAAGAATCATAGTAACTAGATCCATGGAGTTTCACATTCCTTACAAGAAGACTGGACCATGAATTCTTGGGCGGTTCTCTGAGTCAGAACAGAGCAAAAGAGAGAGCAAGTGAAGAAATGAAAGTGGTCATTATTCATGGCGTCTGTGCCCAAAAAAATGGGGCTGTTATTGTTGTTGAACTCCTCTAAGGGCAAGAAAATTGGGTTCTTCAGGTGGTGACCAACGACTGGTTTTGATAATAAAAAAGAATTAGGTACGGAATGGAGAGGAGGAGATAAAAAACTGGGGCTTTTGGATGAGTTTAGAAACCATGAATTATTGCAAAGTTGAACACTTTCTAGGTGAATGATGAACATGAAGCTATTGTCCTTTTTAAAAGTTGCAGGCATTTAGCATATGTAAAAATTAAATCCCTTAATTTTCATAGGTTTTTCCCATACTTTATTTTTTTTCTTTTTTTGTGTGAAATTATTTGTAAAGCTGGCACATTGTAATTTGATTTTATAATTATTTATCAAACTTTTATGATGATTTTTTATTTTTATTTTTTAATATGCAGTTATGCAATTAAGACATTTTCTTTCTGTCACTAATATTATCAATAGCTCAATAACAGGTATTATTATTACATGTAACATAATGATAACAACAATGATAATATATTATTATTATTATTTTATTTAATTATTTTGTTATTCTAAATTCTATAGTTTAATATTACATGGCAATACAATGTACACACATTCAGTTCGGTTGACTTCATGTAAAATAAAATAAAGTTGGAGATCGATTTTTTTGATCCATAAGCCGGCCCAGAAGAAAAAAGCTGAACGCACCGTTTCATGGTATTCGGAGGAATTCTTGAATATAGAAGAAGATCAATTTCAATAGCTGAAAGCGAAGCCGATGATGATGAAGCCAGCCGAGGAAGCGACTGAAATCCGGGGGTGCGAGCGGCTGCAGCGGGCGCTGTCAGAGTGCCACCGGCGTATGCCAGAGGGTCCGGCTCGCGAGTCAGCTTGTCGGCACCTGAATCGAGCCACGGCGCAGTGTTTGGTGTCGGTGGCGTGCCCGGAAGAATGTGAAGCGGTTCGAAGCCTGTGTTCGAGTTCGGGTACGGCACTGAAACGGTCTCAGTGCCAAAACGCCCAACTTTCACTCTCCGTCTGTCTCTCTTCCCGTCAGCTTAGCAGTCCCTAATTCCTCCTCCGTCTAATTCCACATAATTTTTTTATTATTATTAATTATGGAAAATGTATTTTTTTTAATAGAAATACGATTAGCAATGCGTGGTTTATTGTATTTATTTTAACTTTTTATTATTTTGGCATAGTTTATTACATTTGTATATTTTGCTTTATGAGATTCAAGAAATAATATTTTTTTAAGTAGGTTGGCTCCATGGCTTTGTTTACTTGCATGGAAAAGAAAGAGTTGGCTCGGTAATTAATTTTGTTTTGATTTGTTTTGGTTTTATTTTATTTTCTTTATCTTTAAGGAGGAAGAATTTTTTGAAAAGAGAAGAAGAAAAGTAAAAAAAAAAAAAATTTGTTGATCACATAATCTATTTTAAGTTTTTTAATACATATATCTTTGATTTTGTTATAGATAGTTACGATACGTTTTTTCAAAATCCAAAAATTTAATTGTTTAAAAAAAATTCAAAAATTTAATGATATTCATTAAGTTCTTGTAGATACTTCTATCAATTTTGTGTAAAAGTAATTTTATCGTGATTAAATTTATTAATTAAATTTTTAAAACTTAATAATATAATATTATTTTATTAAATTTATATTTGTATATCGTAAAATATTATTAATTTGGCAACATTATTATATATGAAAAATTTAATTAATAAATTTGATATTCAAAGCATTATTGTTTATGTAAATGCAATATATATATATTTTTTTGGATGGATATAAAATATAACTCTTTTTTGGAGGTACATATAAATGTAAGTTGATCTTGTTTTCTTGTTTATTTTGGCATAAAACCTTGCATTAGTTCTTTTCTTTCGGTTTATCAAAGAAGTTGTTCAATATTTGGTATTTAGTTTCATTTAATAAATAAAGTTTAATTCAGCTATATTTCAACAATCCATTGTCGTCCAGCGGTTAGGATATCTGGCTTTCACCCAGGAGACCCGGGTTCGATTCCCGGCAATGGAACTTTTTGACTTTGGTGGACATTTTTGACAATTTTTGTTTTTAATAAATAAAAAAATTGCACAAACACTAAAGTGGGATATGGAACTTTCATTCCATTTGCAGGGGATATATCTATGCATTCCATGGAACAATAAATTCAAACTTCTTCTAGTGAGGAAACAATCCAACCTAACAATATTATTCACTAGTGAAAATTTTATAATAAAATTTCATTTCCGTACAACTAATCATTTATCTTTGAAAGCAATAATCCATGAAAGATTAGAAGTTGATAATGTGGTCTTTAGTATCCAATGCCAAACAAATATTTAACAATTGCTTCCAAACATTGATCTTGAGCTATGCTGTGTGTAATTACTTAGTAACACTATACAACAAAATAATGAACTAACACAGCAAAGCAACAAATAATAATACACACACACACACACACACACACACACACACACACACACACACACACACACACACACATATATATATATATACATTAAATACAAATGGATAACCTAATAATATGAAGCACTGCCTCTAATAAGTCAAGACTCAAAATAGTAATAACCCAATGCAATAATAATATATCCAACTAGTACTATAATTATTGGTTTATTTTAATAGATAAACTTTTATCTTGAGAGATTTAAAATATATTTATAAATAATTGTAATTTTTGTTTGGTAAATTGATACATAATTTTAATATATTTAGACTTTTTTTTAATCACATTGAATCATTAAACAATAGATTATTATTTATTTCTTATCCATATATATTATTTTCGAAGAGTTTTAGTGACAAGAGTGACCAAAGGGAGGGATCTAAATGATAAATGATAAAACCCTTGGGCAAGTAAAACGTGAGTCTCACTCTTTTCAGTTCGAGAAAAAAGATACTGCGAAATTCTTTGCTTCACAGTTCAGAGTTTGAAACCCTTTTCTCATTCTCCATTGACAATATATATATATATATATATAGAGAGAGAGAGAGAGAGAGAATAATCGAAGAAGAATAACTATTATATAAATGGCAAGGGATAGCTGTTTGAGTCGTGTGGCCGCTGGGGTAGCCGTCGGCGGTGCAGTCGGAGGGGCTGTAGGTAAAATCGAAATACCCTTTTAGTATTTTAGCTTAAACCTTTATAATAAACTTCTATTTCTCTGTTCATGTTGGTCCAGCTTTTGCTTGGTTAATTTTCTCTTACCAATATTTTTGGTATTCTGGAATTATTTTTTTGTCTTGCAATTTGCTCTTAGTCGATTTACAATTTTAAGCGACTTTGCTCTGATTTTTGTGGTGTTTATATTTGAATGAGTAAACTAATGTTAGCAAAGAGGAAATTTGAAGAATGGTTTTTGGGGAATTTTTATTTGAGTGGTTTTGCATAATAATTGATAAGAGAGGAAGTTTTTGGCCCTTGTTTGAAGTTGCAAACCAAACAGTAAATAAAGGAAGAAAGAGGCTAGGAAGTAACTGAAATACAGTTTATCCATTTGTTTCTTTGGCTCACATGGATGGACTAAGATAGCTCGTGTCAAGCTTTAATATGGATCTTGTTGTAGGTTCTTTTAATTTTGATTTTTGGTGTGCAAGTAGATATTTTCCCAGAAGAGAACCCTACAGATATTCAGTCTTTATTTTCTGTTCTTTTCTGTTCCAAGTAGAGTTTGTTGTATAATGTTTTATTTGATTCTATCTCTGTGAGTTTTTACTTCACACAGACACATTGTGGTTTCTATTTATTTTGGGAATTACATTTATTAAAAATAGTTGCGCACATGTGTGTATTTGAGTTACTACCAAATTTGGATTTACAATAGTTTGGGGGGAGGACAAAAGGTCATACATACGGAAAAACAAGGTTTTTAGCCGAATGTTATGTATTTGAATAAGGTTAACCAGATTGAGCCAGGAGGCATTTTATTTAAACTGAATGTTCCAGCACCAGTAAACCAGCTAAAGTAAAAGATCTTGAAAAGATTGTGTTCTGGGATCCTACACCATGCTACAAATTATTTTCCGATGCATCACAAAGCAGATGCCTTAATGTTGAACAACATCTATTTTGATCTTGACTCCAATAAAACAACTATAGCTGCTTGTGCAATGATTTTATGGAAGTTTGAGTTGCAAGTACTAAAAATAAATAAGTAGGCAAGCCTGATAAAAATAGCTTGAATTTATATGTATTATCTTGTACAAGTACATATTTAATTCGTTGGTTGAAGTCTATTACAGTTGAATTATATTTTTCTTTTCGTTAATTGTCCCAATTATATAATCTATCCAGGTGCTGTATATGGGACATATGAGGCGATTAGGTTCAAGGTATAAAACCTCTTCCTACCCCAAATTGAATTTCGTTTTTTGCTCCTTGTGAATGTTTATCTATCTTGAGGAAACCCAACTTACTAAACTATTCACTTTTATTACAACAAACTGATATACTGTTGCAAACCTGGGTATATGCTGTTTATTAGATGGGCCTTCTTTAGCTTAACTTCAACTTCAATTTGCTGGAATTGTATGTGCCTTAGTTCATTATAGGGTAGCAGGCATGGACAAGTAGGTACTTTTTTTGATTGAGTGTCTATGGAGAATGCTTTGAGGTACGGAGCAAATAATGTAAGAAGCTTTATATGTGACTATTTGTTTCTATCTTCTTTGGACTTTGTATTTAACTTGTTAAAGGCCAATATGAAATATTGTCCAATTGTAACAATGTGTTTTAGAATAAAGTATAAACAAGAACACAAACACAAACACATAACAAGGACACACAAAGACACATTTTCACTATTAATGATTTCTATATGAATACTTATTATGCTTTTTTTATTTTGAACAAACATCGAGACAAACTTAAAACAATCATAAAGTTTTGTTGTAAGCATGAAGTCCACACAAGAACACACACACACAAAAGCATATTCTTCTACAATAGAGGGTGTTTCTTATGAATAAATGCATAAAAAGGACATTCAATTAATTAAGATGTTATGAACTCTCACTTGTATTTTCCTGTGATTTTATGGATTTTAGTCTTGAAAATATTTATTCTTGTTCTTGAAGAGGAAAATGAAGTATCCCATTATGTATTGAAGCTTGACTTCAAAGTATTGGTTTGTTTAAAAATTATTAAGATAAATAATTAAGTTTCAATTTTAATGTTTTATTCTGTGAATTTCAATTCTTGAGTATGCTAAAGCCTAAAGGTGTGTTTTACTCATACATATGCTCGAGGGATGCAGGTACCAGGACTTCTAAAGGTCAGATACATTGGACAGACAACTCTTGGTAGTGCAGCCATTTTTGGTCTTTTTCTGGGTGCTGGGAGCTTGATACATTGTGGGAAGTCCTATTAAGCTTTTGTTCAGTGTATTAAAATAAATTAATTTTGTTCTGCTTTCAAATGTCAGTCACATACTGGAATTAGATGGTGAGTCAGGGTGAGAATTTTTTTTACTTAAGTAGCTAAAGTTTTAATTTTGTGGGTCTTTTGAATAGTTGCATGGATATCGGTTTTAACTTTTATTATGAAAATTTTCTTTACTTCTTTCCTCCAATTGGAAGAACACCTTCTGGTTACCAAGATGGTGGCTTTGAACAGGAAAATGCAGAAGGATATATTGAACTTTTATTTGAAGACAGAAATGTGAATGTGTTTTCTTAATATATATACTGTGACCTTTATTTGGAAAAAAAATTGTAATTGTAGAATCTGGCTTACGAGGGAGAAGATAATGTTGATTTAAAAATTCATAAATTGACTTATTTGTAATTTAATTTAAAATTGTCAGAATAATAATACTGTGTATCATAATTGCATACAATAGTACGAGTACAAGCTCTAGTCGCTGAAATTTACCAGGAGCTAATAAACTAATTACACCAGAACATATTCACAAATTGATGAACAATAAATACATAATAATGGTCTAAAAGAATATAACACACTCTATTGGAGCTTCTTTATTTTCACACTAACATTTTTTTTTCATTTTTATTTTTTGGCTTCTGCAACTCATCCTGAATCAGAGCAAAACAAGTGCTTCACCTGTATAAGACCAGATAAAACATCACCTATTTTAGGATTATTCTTATCCCCTTCAACTCTCAAGCTACTACCAATGCACCATTTTGCAATCTCACCCAACTTGGTCAATGCCATGGTTTTGCCTTTTTCATTGGGAATCTCCAATCTTCTATCAAGGTTAACCCCATTTCCAACAAGCTCATTTATCTCTTCAAAGCTCCTGGAATCTTTACAGATCTGTTTACTTACCCGAGTCTCACCTGTTAGAAGCTCATCTAGTAGTAATCCAAAGCTCCATATATCTTCAGCCATTTCTGATGGTTGCCCGGGATTTTCCCTGCTGCTGCAATACTTTGCAAACCCAAAACCTCCTAGTTTTGCATTGTAAAACTCGTCAAGAATAATGTTCTCGCTGATTATATTTCCATGATATACAGGTGGTTTTAAGTACATGTGCAACATTTGGATAGCAGAGCAGACTCGTAATGCTATTACTAACCTCTGATCCCAGTTCAAATTTTCTCCTCTTTCCTTCAAGTTCCAAGCCAAATCTCCTCTTCCCATGAACTCGAAAAGTAAAAGATGTCCTCCATGTTCATCTTCAGCATGTCCCAATAAGGAAATAATGTTTGGATGAGAGGCGCATTTGATCAAGATCTCTTGTTCTAGTTCTGTGTGAGCAGCTCTATTTCTTAGACATTTGACAGCAATGAAACTGTCATTAGAAACCGCTCTATAAACAATCGCAGAAGGCCCTTCGCCAATTCTGTTTTCTTCTCTTATAGTGTCTATTGTTATCAGCATGAGGCCCTCATCTGAATCCCTACTACTTATAAGCTTTCCTTTCTTATTCAAAACTAAAATGACAAAAGCCAGAGAAAGAATCACTGCAGAAAATCCTAGAACAGCGACAACGATTACAGGCCACAGTTTCTTGTCATGGTTAACAGGAGAAGAGATGTTGAAGTTAGCTGACCAGCCTTCACCTATGTCTGTTTGAGTGGAAAATGTTATCATAACAGCACCACTTAAGTTCATTCTTGGAAGATCAGAGACTGAGTAGAAGCCAGTAAAATTGGCTATAAGCTTCATTTTTCCATCATAGATTGCAACAAAATCCAAATTTTTGGATATGTTGATATGTGTGAAGCTAATGGATACAGGAGTTCCTGGTTTTCCATTGAGAACCCACTGGCAACTGAGTCCTTCTACGTAGGAAACGCTAGTAGTCGTGGTGTAGCTGATACTTCCATCGCGGTCATAAAGATCCTTCCTTCCATTGCAGAGTCCTAAATGTTTTCCAAGTAATTAACTTCAACATTTTATCATGTAAAGAAAATCAAAATGTAATCAGCTTTGGACGAACTTACCAGCAGAGTAACTGATCTCCCATCCTCTCGACTCATGAGAGACTTGATTACCAGTCTTAAACTCTATATAAGATTTTGAGCTGAACAACTTGAATCTACTAGTGTTTGAATGGATAACAGAACATTTCGAAGGATTTGATTTCGATTTGCAAATTAGAATCTGATCATTACTATCTGCTGCAATTGACAGGTAGTTGATGGAAAAGCTGATGAACTTTGCTTTTGGGTATTCAATTTTCCAAACACATTTTTGGTTTGGGGGATATGGTTGCAAGCCATTAGTGTGGTTTACTGTAATTCCTGCACTTAAGTACCCTTTAGGCTGCTTCAAGACTACTGCCTTAGCTCCACAGGTTTCTGCAAATAAAAATAATTACTTTTACTTAAAACATTGAAAATAAAACTTTGGTTGATTATTGAAAAAGATTGGAAATTTAGTACAAATTGATGGTTTACAACCTTAATCTTCTGTGAGATGGTATTACAGTAAGCAATTTGGTTTTCCAATTCACTAAAGGTGTTATAAATAAGGTAAATAAGAGAAGCAATATGAAAACAGATTTATAATTGAGTAATTCCAAGTTGATTTTATAACATGCAAAGCTATTTTCGCTTTTTGTTTCTGTCTCATTTGATGCTTTGAAATTTACAATACCTGAAAGCTTCAAGGCACAGTTGCTGATCTTTTGGTCCCAAACATATGGAACCATGTACCTATAACCATTCAAACCAACTGCATTGAAACTCACATTCCTCTTTGTATCCCTAAACAAAGGAGGACCATCCATCTCTCTCCACATTAGAGAAGCGCAAGAATTACTCACTGTCATACCACTTCCATCATTTCTAGACCATCCTCTTCCATCTCCATTGGTGACCTCCTCGGCTGTATTTCCAAGCACATAACCCACCAAGCTGTCGATCTTCTCATTGCCATTTGGAGGACCCAAGTAAGACTTCCCATCAAGCAGCATTGAGCATATATCAGCTGAATTTTGAGGTTCTCTTTCCCATACCATATTCACCACTATCCCTCCAGAAACCTCTACTGCAAACTTTCCACTACAATAGTCCAGAAATTTCATCTGCTCTGCGCTATCAAAGAACATCGCGGTATAAGAGAACACAACATGATAGATACCGTATTCGTTCATTTCAAAAGGCTTAGTACAGTTCAAGATTTTGCCACCAGACCCTTCACTAGAGTTCCTGTTGAAGGCAGACTTTGCAATATTAAAAACTTGATCTCGGGTCATGTTGAGTTCAGGACCAGTATAGAAGCATTCAGCACCTAAATCCACTCTATCTGTCACAGGAACATTGTCACCATCCCTATACTGTCTTATTATCTCCCACCAGTTTCCCAATGTAGGCACCTCATGAGAATCCTTGATGACATTTTGATACCGCGACGAAGTTAATGATGTCAAGGCATTTCTTATAGCTTCTCTACCAGATTCTTTCCATCCTGTCCCAACCCATAGAAGAGAAACAGTGACTGGTTTTGTCATGATCTTCCCTCCATGATAGTAAAGATCGAAAGGGCTTTCATCCGGAGACGAACAAAGAGACCGAGGAAGACAAAGCAATACTAAAAGAGCAGTTAGAAAGAAACCAAGTACCATTTGCAGTTTTTCTCCAGAAATATGGTAGATGTTAAAAGAGGTTTACAAACTTGATGCGGGAATTAAGTCGGAAGATGAAGCAACAAGAATTTGCCGCCCAAGGGTCCAAGTAAAACAAGAGAAATAGTACATTTTTAGTTAGAAAAATGAGAGTGTGACCCAATATGGCCGGCATTAAGGAACGTAAAATGGTGGTGTTTGTGAGAAAAAAGACTAGGTAAACTATATATTAAAGTTGCTGACCGAGTATAAGAAAGTTACACATAGGAAAGACATGGAAAAGAAACTTCCAAAAACAGCTATTTTATTATTCATTAAGTTGCAAGGGGCACTCTGATGACCTAGTTGTAATCGTAGTTTGTTAGCCTAGAGTGTCATGGCCTGAAGATATTCATATAATGTATGGAAATCTTTGGCCGTCCATATAAAGACTAAAAAGGTCACCATCAATATGAGATCCTTCTAATCCTGTCCAACCACATTTTGGAAAACAATAATTTAGTTTTTGAGTTAAGACCAACAGAGATAGCAAGATTAGGCCCAACCATCAGTTTTAGGACCCCTTTTTGGAGTACTTATTGCAATTATTATTATGGGATCAATGATGTTTTTCAAACAAAATACCCTACACTATCGAAGGCGATAGTTTAGTAGAAAAAAACTGACTGAACCATAATAATATCTACGAGTCCAAAAATTAAAGTTCGAGTTTTAGTATGCTCCGTTATTGCCATTGATGGTCCTATGCCACATGGCCTATCACTTTATGCCGCATCTTTTTTATTAAAAACAAAATACCCACATAAGATTCACTTGCGCATAGCTTTAGATTCATATGTTATGGAAGGTCTAGATCGATTGTATGGCCAAGATCAAGAGGCCAAGTAGTGGATTATCTTTAACTTTATTTGTATAACAAGTACACGACATTGGAAAAGTAATTATAATGCTCAAACCATGTAACAAGAATAAGAAAACAGGCGAGAGATTAAATGTGAAAGATTAAAAAAAAATGGGAATAAAGAGTTGGTGTCCCACTCTAAATCTATTATATGCGATTAATAAATGAAAATAGATTCTGTATCCAAGAGCAAGAGGGTTTATAATAGAATTTAAGTGTGTCATCTTCTACACAACTCATACATAATGAAGTGTAATTAAAAGTCTTAGCAACAACAACAAAAAAGAAAAAAAAAGAAAAAAAAGAAAAAAGAAATAAGTACTATTGAATAGGAAGAAAGGTCCAGTGGGATCCAACTATACACAAGTTGTATAACAACTAAACAACATCACAAAATGGTCGCCTCTTGATACCATTTTCTCCTCGAGCAAACTCAGTGAACAGCTACAATGAAACCAATCTACAATTACTGATGAGAAATCAGATATCAAGTATTATACCAGCATTTCTGAATAATATTTCGAACAAAAAAGAAGTCAAACAATTGGGTCACATTTAAACATCAATTATCTTCCCTCAGCACAAATTCAACTGTTCCAAATTGCCAGGTGAAGGGGGAAGATGGTGGAGAGTCCAATTTCAGTGGAGAACATGGCGGAGAGATCCACCGAGTTGAAGACTCAAACCAATCAGAAAACTCTGACATGGGCAACTCCGCTGGCTCTGGATAGCAGCGAGGGCTTTCGAGGTCATCGTCACCCTAAAGCACAGATAAAAGCTATAACTAACATTTACACTTGGGAAAAATTAGCCATATTAATTCCACTTCCAGATATTTAATGGAGAAATATCATTGAAAAAGGTAAATATAAGCATTCATGTGTCTCCCTAATAAACCTTCCATCCTCTCAAAAGACAAATCACCAAATGCAGAAATTAACAAACATATCAAAGGAGAGTGAGTATCTTCAGAAGCACATGAGAGTAAAATATAGGTTTTTAAGTTCCCATGAATATAAAGACAGAGAGAGAAGAAACACCTTTTTTCGTTTAGAATGGGCTTTTTCAGCGTTACAACAGACATCTGCAGAAGATAAAAGTTGCTCATTTAAAAGGTACTTCATGTTAAAACACAAATGCAATGAGCAGTTTCTACACTTGACAACTATATAAAAGAGGGAAACAAAATTTTGAAGAAAGTTAGAGAATAAAAAAACTTCTGATTGAATTTTGATCGTCTTATTCTTCTTAACATATTAGTTTCTAAGATCATTTTCATTCATCTATTTTTTTTTTTCTTTTACGAACTTCGATAGAATTTTTGCATTACTTAAAATCTCCTTATCCCCTATTTGATAATGAAATACCTCAAATTACTACTATAAGCAACCTTGAAAGCAGTATTCTCTTAAATAAGCAAGACAATGCTATATTGCAAACATTATGTCAATACTAATACTTACCTTTCATCTTCCTCGGAATTAATCACATTAGTTTTCAACTGCACAGGTCTAGGAAAACACAGATGCATATGTAACATGCCTTTACAGGTCTGGTTGAGTCTTTTTCAAATGCATGCACACAAAATGTTACAGTCAAGAATTACAGGAATGTGCTTCCAAACATTGTAAACCCTATCAAGAACCATTTCCAATATTTTTCTTAAGACCTCTAAAAGAACATGAATATTAATATCCTATTGGTTCAAATTAACTGCAAACAATAAAAAAAATTAATGTCCAAGTTAAAACCTTAGATCCAGTGGAAAAAAAAAAACACACAAGTGAATGAATTTCACACCCCAAAAAGTAAAAATAAAAATAGATTTAAAAGAAAGAAAAAAAAAAGAGAAAAAAAAAAAAGGAAAGAGAATTAAAGAAAGAAGCAAAGAAACAAAGAACAATGGATTTCAGAATACCAATTAACATTGAAATGAAAAGGATTTATCTTTTTACTTATTCCCGGAAGCACCATTTCCAATTGAAAAGCATTGAGTGCATTTCGTTGTGCCTCAATGCACTTTTTGTGATCATGCAAAAACTTCTCTTCTGCTACATTGAATTCCTCCTTTGTAAAAGCAATTTTCTTTGATGATGCTTCCTGATGAATGGACGATTTGTTGGTGATATCATTGAGAGCCTTTCGAGTTGTAGCCGCCACTCCAACTTTCTTTGTACTAGCTGTTCCGAAATTCTTGGTTGTCTTTCCATCAACAACAGGCTCTACAAAGAGACAACAAAAAATTATATTCAACTCAGTAAGAAAAACAAAAATATTCAGGACTATAAATAAAAATCTGAAAAACCATTTGCCAAAGATTCAAAATATGAAATTAAAACTAGTTGAGACCTAGGTTGATTCATGACTAGAAGGCAAGTCTATTACGGTCATAGAAAATATCCCAAAAAAATGTTTGCATAATAATCTCAGAAAATCCCTCTTATATGGCTAACTAATCTAAACAGCATGAAAATTTACTTTTTTGGTGAATGCCCAAATTCTCATTGGGGATAATCAGCTGTCCTCCATTCCCTCTCCTCGCCATTGCTACTGGGTTTTCCTCTTTCCTTCTTTAACTCCCAAACACTTTTAAAAAGCCTTAAATGGTGGAATACTTTAGCACTGAAATAAAATAACAATTATAGTTAGTTTCATCAATAATTTGGGTATGCAAATGATTCCCTAGCAGCCAACAATAAATAAGGAAAAAAATACTTCATTTTCTCATAAAGCTCTGCAATTTCATATATGTCAGACCAAAATGGATAACATGCTGGATTTATCTGCTCCTAGCTCTTATAAAATAGCTTTTCTTTCAAACACAAATATAAAATAAATATGAAAAATTATATTGGAAA
The DNA here is from genome assembly GCA_003254975.1 of Ochetophila trinervis. NCBI lineage: Eukaryota > Viridiplantae > Streptophyta > Magnoliopsida > Rosales > Rhamnaceae > Ochetophila > Ochetophila trinervis. The sequence continues at coordinate 75,421 of QANX01003962.1, forward strand.
AAGTGAAACAAAGCAGAAGTTTTACATACTAAAGATAAGAATTCGTAGGGAAGGAAAAAGATAAAAAAGAAGAAGAATACGAATACGAATACGAATTCACCATAAAAGGATTTCAAACTTACCCACTCTACAGCTTCGTCTCTGTAATACCGGAATTCTCTGTTTATGCCTTTTGTATTTTTCTCCCCAACTTTAAATGGTAATGATCCGTTGTTTTCCCTCCTCGGCCTTTCGCGTTGTCTGCCCCAGGTTTATATACACTCCAAAAGAAACTTTATACACCCAGTTGAAAAATCTAATTCAGTCTAAATAGTACTAACCCAGTCTCAAAATAATCACGAGTGAAAAGTTAATTTGGTAAATTTTAAATTGAAATATTAATTATATTTTATTTTTTAATATTATAATTTTAATAAAAAATAATAACTATTTAAAATATTAGACATTAGATTTCATTATTGACTCATCACCCTAGTTACAAATAATATTTTTTTATAATTTTTTTATTTGTTATTATTTGTATTATCGTCATTGAAAATATAATCTTTTAGAGATATTTTAATTGAAAAAATTTAATTTAATTTTTTTTAATATTAAAATTTTAAAAAGAAAAAATAAACTATTTAATAGTGACTATTTAATTTGTTACCTAAATTTTACTGGTAATCTATTATCAATAATAATAAATAATATTTCAATAATATACATTTATATGAGGTCGTTTTGGATCATTTTTATAGGTTAGACATTTAAAAATATACTTATAGTTAGTTTCATTTGTTTTTCTTTACTAATATGTTAGTATATTATTAAATTTATATTTTATCATTAATTAATTTTTAAATCTTAAATTTAAAAGCAATCTAAAGACTACTAAAATCATCAAATTTAAATAATATGTAGGCTGACTCATAATATATATGCATAAATCTTAGCAAACTAGATATAAAAAAAAACTATATATTACCGAAAAAAAAATGGAAAAACTGATAATGGAAAAACTGATAATAATAAACTTTTATAAAAAAAAAAAAAAATAAGCATAATAATAATAAACTTATATTCAGGAGAATTGTAAAATAATTTTTTTATTTGAATTTACTTTAATTATAATGTTAAACCAATAAATTTACAAATTAGTAATAAAATTATCTATGTTTGTCATTAAAAAAAAAAAAAAAAGATTTTAAAACATGGTCAAGTGACAAGAGTCACCAAACGAGATGGATGTAGGACTGATAAATAATAAAAGTCTGAGGCAGCAAGTAAACCGTAAAATCCCACTCTTTTCAGTCGGAGACAAAGATATACCTTCTAAATTCCCAACTCTACTGCTCAGAGCTTGAAATCCTTCTTGAAATCATTTTTCAGTGACACTATATATATATATATATAGAGAGAGAGAGAGAGAGAATAATCGAAGAAGAATATCTATCAACATAATAGCTGTTTGACTCGTGTGGTCACTGGTGTCGCCGTCGGCAGTGCAGTTGGAGGAGCTCTTGGTATTTTCGAATTACCCTTTTCGTATTTTATCTTAAACCTTTATTCTATAACGTTTATTTCTATGTTCTGATCATATAAAGGTGTATTTTTTTTTCCCACCCCTATGTAATTCATGTGGGTTTGTTGGTTCAGCTTTTGCTTGAGTTAATTTTCCTCTGGAATTTAACATTAAACTGATGTTACGTCTTCATCATCTTCAGGGGCTTAAAAAGTCTGTCTTTTTCTTCATGCTCTCACAAGCATCCTAGTCCAGTGATTGAATCGGTTGCTTCTTCAAACTGATATCATTTGGGTGGTTCTAGCTTCTACAATGGATTGATGATGTTTGTCTTTGGGTTTTTTTGGCAAAACAATTTTGGGAGTTTTTTTTGAAAGTTTGGTGCAGCTTTCAAGGTTTAAACTGTAAAGATCAGTTCAACTTCTTTGCTCCGCCTTTTGAATTTTCGAGGCTTTACTCCTTCAGCTATCAGGTAATCTATCTTGGTACCATCTCAAATCCTACTAAAATATACGCTAACCTCAATTGTTTACTGGAATTTGTTGTGCTTGAGTTATTAGGAAGTTTACATGGCTTTGAAATTAATACAAACCTCTCCCTATGAGGCCAAAAACCAAACAGAACTCTCACTGCGACAAGCGTTTGAGTTTCTTGAACCAAGACTAAGACCTCCATTTCCATTAACAATCCCAAACCCACAAGAATACTTGCTGCTCAACCAGGCCATCCTTTATGGGGTTTTGGGTGAACCCCATTTTGCCAAAACCCATATTAAGCACTTGCATGCCATTGTCACGGATGGATATTACTCTTTTGTTAATTTGATTATTAAGGTCGTAAAGGAGTTGTACATAAAACTTATTGACACAGTGAAAATTCAGTTGATTTGGGTTACTAAGGAAATGATTGATGTTTCTGCGATAGGTGTTAGTGATTTATTGGTATTTCTATTGAGGCAAATAATTGGTGGAGATTTTAGTGATGACAATCTATGGTTGTGTTTTGAGGTGGTGAGCATTTTTTGGGCAAAATGGGATTGTCTATTGGAAGTAGAACCAATGATTTTGACGAGTGCTTTATATACTTATCTTAGGTTGTTATCTGATCACTGTAGATTATTAGATAACAAAAGACTAGATGCATTGAGGCAATTGGAAATTAAGTTTTGTGTGAGAGTTTTAAAGGAGCAGTTTCATCTGTGTTTAAAGATTGGGAGGGATCTAATTCGTCTTCTACAAGATTTGGTTCATGTACCTGAATTCAGAGCACTGTGGAAGGATTTGGTATTCAACCCAAATGAGTTTAGGACTCCAGGATTTTCAGATATTTCACAAATTTATTGCAAAAGGACATCAAGCAGGTATTTTTTACTTCGGATTACTCCAGAAATTGAGGCCCAATTAAGGTTTTTACTTACACATGTGAAGTTGGGAAGTCAGAAGCGCCACCAGGCATGGTTTTCTAAGAAGTTTCTTTGTGTGCCAGAAAGAGAGACTCTCATAGAGGACATTGTTCGGTTTATATGCTGTTGTCACCACCCACCTAATGAAATCATTCAATCAGAAGTTATTCCAAGATGGGCTGTTTTAGGTTGGTTAGTGAAATCTTGTACAAAGAATTTTATTGAAGCCAAAGTAAAGCTTGCTCTGTTCTATGATTGGCTCTTTTTTGATGAAAAAATAGATAATATCATGAACATAGAGCCTGCAATGCTATTAATGGTACACTCTATGTCCAGATACATTGACATGACTCACAATCTTCTTGAGTTTTTGTTCCTGCTTGTGGACAACTATGATGTTGAACGAAAACATCTCTTGGTTAAAGGAGTATCACTGTCATTTAATATACTTGTTCAGAGGGGTGTGATTCCCTCGCTGGATGTCATGATCTCTTGTCATGCGCTTTCCCCTTTTCTAAAAGAGAGGCTTGGCAACTTTTTGTCTGGTTTAAAGGTGGAAGTCTCTAAGGAATTGCGTCCACTGCATCATCCTCATCAGTTTGTGGCACCTTTGAGTTTGCAAACTCTTTCTTCTTGTACAGAAACTTCAACACTATCACACAAAGGGCAACAACCTACATGCATCATTGTAGATGGATCTGCTAAGAAATCTTTTGGTGCTGCTAGTTTGATATCAGATGGCTTGGATGCTTCCTGTAGTCCATTAGTTGTAACTGCTGAAAATCCATTTGATGCTTTAGAAAATGTGGTTCGTTGTTTTAGAGAAGCAGTTAAGAAATCAACCACAATAGGCCTAATGGCTTTGAAAGAACTATTACTGTTAGTGAATGTTGAAGACCAAAGAGCAACAAGGGGTTCATCTTTTCCTGATGTCTTATCATCTAATATAGCCGAGGTATATGAATCAAATGGATACAAACTGTTTGCTCCTCTTGAATCTCATCATAATCAAGATTATGATGACGAAACAGAGTCTCCCACATCTGTAATAATTCGATCTTTCATGTTTGCTCAGCATCAGAGGATGCTGGAAATGCTACTATTCTGGTCAAGGAATGGTTCTCCTGTTGGAGCTCGGCTATTATCGTATGCATCAAGACTATCTTATGAGGCAGAGATGGCTGGTTGTATTCTAGATGATACAGTTGCCAGTAAATCCATTAATAGAAGCGATTCATCCATGCCTTTGTTAGCCTTTCACGCTAATGAGTATCACACGTTTCTAAATAACAGAAGAGAAGACTCACATGAAAATCAGTCGTGCCCTAAAATGGACAACAAAATAATTTCAAAGTTGGTAGTTGGCGCCTTTGCTGCTTACAGATGTTTCCTTGTGCATTTAAGAAATATTTTATTAAAAGATTCAGATATATCTCTCCCAAAACTCCTGTTTTCTGACTTGTTGTTGTGTAGTGGGTGGGAAAGTAAAAGATTGAAAAACTTGTTCTGCAGTGTCTTCTGGCATCTTTCTGATTTATCAGCTGGGGATGAAAACTTCGTTAGGTTACTTGTGGATAAGTTGGATAACAATGCTCTTGTAGGTATGCATTTTCAGTTGGGCTTAAAGAGATTCTCCATGTTTGGTGAGAGCTCTGAAACCATTTCCAACCTAATTAAAAATTCTCTTTCTTGGGACTGTTTGGAACAACATAAATTCTGGGGCTTGATTAGATCAGAGCTTGCAGTTTCCAATGTTCAAGTGGAGAAGGTGGTTTTGAATTTTTTCTCAGGTGAATTAGATGCAAATTTAAGTTCCACTGCAGTAGGAGGCCTTCTGTCACTTTGTAGTTGTCGTGCACCTACACCAGAGCTTGTTGGGACAGTCATGTTATTGCCTAATAATGCATTCCAAGATTTTGCAGCTACTGTTCTCTCTACATGGGTTGTCTCTTATAGCTCGAAGTTATTTGATAGCTTGGCCGAATTTGCAGAGAAACTTGGCAAGACTGGGGAATTTGTAATTTCTAGTTCGGGTGGAATTATGATTAACCATTCTGCCATAGTGTGGTTATTAGATTATTTCAATGCACAGGGAATGGATAGTGCAGATATTTTGAGTAACTTTTCTGTTAATCTTACATGCAAAAAAGAAATGCAGCAGCTATGATTGATGTAAACTTTTGCTAATGAATTTTTCATCAAATGGTAAGCCATATAGGCTACTTTTTGTGTAATTGATTAGATGATGATCTTGAACGTCTAATATTTGATAGTTCCTTTATAGGTTGTGATTTCTTCAAAAGAAAGTACTTTTCCTTATTAGGTTTCATATTTAAAGGAACAAACCAATCAGGTAGATGAAAATTTAGGAGGTAAAAATGAAGTGATGATGTATTAACCACCTATCAAATAATTCAAGTTTGCCAGTTGGCTTTATACATGATATGCTGCCATGGCAAGCAGGCAGTAGGTTACAAATTAAATTGGCAGTTCGCTAAATACTCCAAATTAAATTAAATTTGATACATAAATCATGAGATAAAAAAGTATGTATGTATCTAAATACCCTATTAGTTGAGTTCTTATTTATGGATATGCAATGGCATAGTACAGTACAGTCTTTGAAATTCATCATCATAAATTTAATTATTCATGTCTTTGATTGAAGTTTTTCTTTATCTTATTTACTCATTAAGAGAATCTGCACATAGGGTAAAAAGAATTCACACACAGAGATAAACCGCATGTCAGCATTATGCATTTCCATATATGGATGATCATTGCAATGTTACCATCGTTATTAATTGGGAACTTATTGTGCTTTTGACAGACCAATTGCTTTTTCAAATATTGGCTATACTGGTCAATACGGAGCTGAACCAGGGATTATTGGTTTTTAGCAGCAGGTGTGCGTAAAATGTTGGACCTCAACATAGCATCTCTTATTCTCTTCACCTTATTCCTCTCCACTTTGATCTTAGTCTTTTTTCTTCTCTCTTCTAGTTCACATTCACGCACAAGAACACCATGCCCTCAGTCATATCCCATAATTGGTAACCTTATTGGCTTCCTCCTTAACTGCCATCACTTCCATGATTGGGTTGCCAGCATGCTCTCTAAAACCCCATCATTGACTCTCCAAGTTTGTACTTTCCTTAACCTCTCTAACGGAATCTGCACTGCTAACCCCCTTAATGTTGAGCACCTCCTCGTCTCAAACTTCCCAAACTATGTCAAAGGCTCTCGTTTTTATGACATTCTCCATGAACTCCTTGGCCATGGAATCTTCAATGTTGATGGCCACCTTTGGACCATCCAACGCAAGATTGCAAGCCATGAATTTAATACCAAATCACTCAAGTACTTCATATCAGAAACTGTAAAGTCTGAAATTTCAAAACGTCTTATTCCATTCCTCAGCAACGCATGTAATGAAAACAGAGTCATTGATCTTCAAGATGTTTTACAAAAGTTCAGTTTTGATAGTGTCTGCAATGTAGCATTTGGTGTAGACCCTGGAAGCTTGAACTCAGATAAGACATATGAAAATATGCAGCACTTGTGCTTTGTTAAGGCTTTTGATGATGCAGTAGAGATTTGTTCATCCCGGTTTATGTCACCACTGCCTGTTATATGGAAGGTTAAGAGATTTCTCAATATTGGATCTGAAAAGAGATTTAGAGGAGCAATAAAAGTGATAAATGATTATGCAATGGAGATCATAAGGTCCAAAGAAGGAGATAGCAAAGCGCAAATAGACAATGGTATACCAGTTCAAAGAGATCAAGATTTATTATCAAGGTTCATGTCGTCAAGTGTCAACTTAGAGTTTCAAGATCAAGAACAGAGGAGGAAGTTTCTGAGGGACATAGTAATTAGCTTTATTCTTGCAGGTAGAGACAGCACGTCTACAGCTCTTACTTGGTTCTTCTGGTTGATTTCTGGGCATCCTCAGTGTGCTTACTTGATATATGAGGAGTTGTTGGCGGTGGCAACGATGTCGATGATGTCAGTGCCAGAAAGCCTGCCAAGAACTTTCAACTATGACGAGCTGAAGAAGTTGCATTATCTTCATGCAGCTTTATCAGAGTCCATGAGGTTATTCCCACCTGTCCCAATCAATTCAAGACTAGCAGTGGATGATGATGTTTTGCCTGATGGGACTGTGGTGAGGAGAGGGTGGTTTGCTGATTACTCGGCTTATGCTATGGGCAGAATGGAGAAGTTATGGGGCCATGATTGTAGAGAGTTCAAGCCTGAAAGGTGGTTGACTGCTGATGGTGAGTTTCAAACGTCAGACCAGTTTCAGTTTCCAGTGTTTCATTCTGGACCTAGAATTTGTTTAGGAAAGGATATGGCTTACGTGCAGATGAAATCGGTTGCAGCAGCAGTAATGTATGAGTTTGAGATCAGTGCTATTGATGGGGGTGCCTCTGCAGAGAAGATGATGAATCCCCCTTACATTTTATCATTGCTGCTTAAAATGAGAGGTGGATTGCCTATCAGGCTAAAGAGAAGAAAGCAATCGACCAGCAAAGAAGACTAGTTGATCAACATGTAAGCATATGATTTCAACTTGAAATGGCATATAAGCAGATAGCAGATAATGGAATAATTTATTAGTTTATTTTAATAGAAGGAAAAAAAAAAGAAAAAAAAAAAAAGAAGAAGAAGATTTAATTTGATTGTATATAAATACACTTGAAATGGATATTATATAGAATTATATTGTATTTGTTAAGGTTGGTTTTCCTCTGATTATAAAATGAAAGGTAAAAGCTTAAGCAAGGTTGTCTTAGCTCCAACATTTTTGGATTCAATTGTTTGGATAAGACTAAGTAGTTTATTTGGCAAAAGAGATTAATCTACCTTTATAACATATTAACAGTAAATCATCATACCTAGTTGCCTGTTTGGGAGAGATTTTAAAATGGTTAAAATCACTTTCAAAGAGAAAAAAACACTTCCTCAAGTATTTAACAAAAAAAAAAAGTAGAGTAAAATCAGTTGAAAAAAATAATTCTAGAAATAAAATTTGATTTTGAAGGTGATAAAATAAGGATGTATTGCCCTCTGTATGCTTGCTTAGTACATAAATTAAATTAATTTTTTAAAAGTAAAAAAGATTTGAAGAACGGACGACTCCACTGGGGATCGAACCCAGAATCTCTGGTTCCGTAGACCAGCACCTTATCCATTGGGCCATGGAGTCTTTTTATTTTGGTTCATCTTCGAAAATAAATTTATTTTAAATGATTTCTATATTTTTACGTTTCTAATTTGAGGGCTAGTTCGGTCACTCGCAACGTAAAAGTTATATTTTACTTTTTATTAACAACAGCATATTTTCTAAAAGAATCATTGCTTTTGAAAACTAGTAATAAATTCTAAATTTTAATTTTGTCCAATTTAATGTTTCTCTTTAAAATTCAAACAAACATCAAAGGACAAAAAAAAACAAACAATTTTTTTTATATCAAATGATTTGATGTTATTTTATTACTTTTATCTTTTTTTATTTTAAAATATTATTAATTTATTAATTATTAATAAATTGTTATATAATTTAATAACAACAATTTGATAAACAAATTAGGGATTTTGATTTACAAGAGCCTTCTAGAACAAGGTATTTTTATTATTATTTTAAAAAAAGAAAAAAGAAAAAAAGATGAATGATAGTTGATAAATAGCGTATATTGTCCCAAAATCAATACTAAAAGATTTAATCCTAGAGTAAGAGAAGGAAAATCGTATAGGCAGAGAAGATGATAGAGGTGGTGCTGAACGATCGGCTGGGGAAGAAGGTAAGGGTGAAGTGCAACGACGACGACACCATCGGAGACCTGAAGAAGCTCGTGGCTGCTCAGACCGGCACCAGAGCCGATAAGATCCGAATTCAGAAGTGGTACAACATCTACAAGGACCATATTACCCTCAAGGATTACGAGATCCACGACGGCATGGGTCTCGAGCTCTACTATAACTAGATTCCCCTTCCCCTTTGCCTTCCGTACGTTCTCTCTCTTTTTTATTTTTTTATTTATCTTACTTTTGTGTTTTTTAGGGTTTTTTTTTCCTTGAGTTCTAAATAATTTGATTAACTGGGGGTGTTTTTAGTTTTTCCGAAAGTTTTTGTTTCTGGGAATTATGGCAATCTGAATTGAATTTAAGATGGGGATGTTCATATTTTTCTTGTGTGTTTCTCTCTGCTACTAGTTAACCTTCAATCTTCACGAGGGTTTTTGAAAGCTAATAAAGTTTCAATCTTTATATATATATATATATATATATATATATTTTTTTTTTTTTCTCTTTTAATACTTGCTATGTGAAATTTGAAAATTGAAATTGGTGCTTGGTGATGATTTCTGATTCTTCTTTGTGTGTTCGTTTTCTCTCTAGTAATAATTCTCTTAGAACCTTTGAGGTTCGGCTTGCTAATTGAAAAATTATTATGTAATTTGTCAAGTTTATTGTCAATAAGCACATGAGGATGAGATAGCCTGATTACCTATCAAAAAATTTGCATGAAAGATATTTGCATTAGTTTCTTTTTAAGTAATTTGCAATATCATTGGGGCTTTCAGTTTTATCTAGAACATCTCTAGATTAACAATGTTGATGACAATGGTATTGTCACTCCTTAAAGGAGGAGTGGTAATGATGTCTGCCCATAACTTCTGCTATTTGATGAACAATATCGTTGCATTTACACTTTACAGTCTTAATAGAGAATCCTAATTAAGGTATTATACCAGAATGTCTACTATTTTCAAGAACTGTCAGTTAACTATTTTTGTTAGCAAGCTATCTTATTTTAAGACAAACCCCATGATCTTATGGAAACTAGGAGCTTGTTAGATCAATTTAATCATATGCAAAAACTTCTCGTGATCTTTACTTGCCTATTTAGTACCATCATGGTTGGTGCCATTTTCTCTATCATGTTACTCGTCAAAGTTTATTAGTATGGGATTGTCAAGGCAAGGTTTTTTCACTCCGATAAAAAGCTCATGGCGAGAAGCAGGACTTTTCAACTGCTTATTTAATTTTCCCCAGATGTTTTAGAGTTTTGATTATGGGATATGTTTCTGTTGTGTTGGGGGTTGTCCTTAACCTTTTCGTTTTTGTAGCTTGTGGAATGACCATGTGATTCATGTTATAAACAAGTTGTCAGGGATGATGACTGCAATATGCAGCTAATTAGTTAGGTTGGCTTCTTTGAAGAACATATTATTGTCTTTGGCAACATACTTGAATCTTAATTAACATATTCCTTTTCCCCCCTCTCTCTTCACAGATTTATACGCTATGGAAAATGCATTGAATATGGCATTCTCAATCTCAACTGTTTTGGAAGGGAAAGCTCCAGCCATTAGAGACTATAAACTTTAGCTAGAAATGCTTTGTAGTCTACTCTATCGAATGTTTCTTATTTTCATCATGACTGACTTTTTAAACTAGTAATAATTTGTAAATAATCAAACTACATAACGTAAGCACTTTCGTTTTCTGCAACCTGTGATTGTAAAACATTATGTTTTGTGGTTGCTGAGTTTGCGCTGCCAATATATTGCTTATGTCACTGCACTGCTGGAGCTATTAATTTGTTATTGCATCTACATGGTCGAACTGTGGTGTTTCACCAATCAGTCTTTGAAATATTTTGCAGGGTTTTCAAACTTTCAAATATTGAAACGAGTTCCTACTTTTCCATAAATCTTTTCTTTCCTCTTTTTAGTAAAGAACTTTTTACGTAATCTTTTCGTTTCTAGTTTATTTCATCTCTCTGTCTCTCTAGTATTTTTCTATTGATAAACTTTTGTATCTAATCGTCACAGGTTTTTGACCATTTTATTTCATCATTAATTGCTCTAACTTACATAGTAATTTGAACATATTTAAAATTTATTTATATTACAATATATATATATATATTATAAGAAACTCTAATTGTGACCAATTTTAAAGAATATAGCTTATTTTTTTCTTTTTCTATAGATTCAAGATTTATTACTGAAGCTTCACAGCGTTTGCACCCTATCAAAGCGGCTAAAAGAATTATTGAAATGAATTTAAAAGGAAGAAAGAAATCTGTTGATAAATGAATTTCAATTTGTTGACTATTACTTATCAAGTCTTGCTCTATAATTTGGTTTGATTTTGCAGTTCAAATAATACCGAATCATGAGGTATCCCTAATAGTACTCATTAGTAAAACAAAAATACTTGTACAAACCAGCAAAGTAATCCATCCCCTGCAGTCCAAAGATTAAAATCTTTGTAATATTATGAACCATTCATGAACATAACAGCAAATATGAGCATTACAGTCCAAAGATTAAAATCTTTGTAATATTCTGAACCATTCATGAACATAACAGCAAATATGAGCATTACGCCAGTGGACGACCAAGAGCCCCAATCTGCCTTGCAAGGCAAGCTACGGCATGGAGATAATTTTTGTTCCCAAATGTTTGAAGTGTAAATTAACAACTTGTAAGTAATACAAAACTAACAAAGATTAAATATAATCTACTACAAGATTTGAAAAAGAAGGCAAATAGAGGATAGAGCTACATAATAGTTTGAAGCAATGGAAGAGATGGAAAATAATAAGTTTATTTACTTTCAGAGGTGGGGAGCTTGGATACGTTTCGAAATATGGATATCCGCATGAATTGTTGATACATTTTGATCAAATTTGCATGTACAAGTCAGATTTTAAACTAAGAGAAAGAAGTTGAAAACAAATTTTTTTAGCTTAATTCTAGAGTTGAGGAAGAAAAAAATACGTAATTGAAGTTTTTGGAATACCTTTTGTGAAGTTTTGGTTTCTTCCATGGTTTTGATCTATTGAATGTCAGAAGAGAGATTGTAAAATAAACTACGAAGAAAAAAAAATTTAAATAACAAAACAACAATTTTGACCAAGAAGAAAGACACCACCGTCCTAATATTTATACTTTGATATACAATAAAATAGCTTTACAATATGAAATCCCCAAGATAAATAGCCAAAAACAAAATTTTGAATATAAAGTTATAAAGTTGTAGAAATAGGAAACGTAGATTCAAAGGATCAAGCTTATGTTATTCCCACACATTTGAGGGGGTGCAGGTGAATCAAAAGGGTAGGCTTTACTTTTTCCGCGCCACGGCTGCAGCAATCCCACCAGCTATCAGTCCCACAGCAGTAGCAGCAATGCCAAATCCAATAACTCCATCTACATTTTAATCCCAACAACACATACACACGAATGTCAGTCAATAATCCAAACTTGGATGCATTAACTTCAATAGTTCACTGGATTTATTTTTTTTTAGCGGAAATTATCCATACTATTTAAGATGGCAAAGAGATTGTAAAATAAACTACGAAGAAAAAAAAAATTAAATAACAAAACAACAATTTTGACCAAGAAGAAAGACACCACCGTCCTAATATTTATACTTTGATTTACAATAAAATAGCTTTACAATATGAAATCCCCAAGATAAATAGCCAAAGACAATTTTGAATATAAAGTTATAAAGTTGTAGAAATAGGAAACGTAGATTCAAAGGATCAAGCTTATGTTATTCCCACACATTTGAGGGGGTGCAGGTGAATCAAAAGGGTAGGCTTTACTTTTTCCGCGCCACGGCTGCAGCAATCCCACCAGCTATCAGTCCCACAGCAGTAGCAGCAATGCCAAATCCAATAACTCCATCTACATTTTAATCCCAACAACATATACACACGAATGTCAGTCAATAATCCAAACTTGGATGCATTAACTTCAATAGTTCACTGGATTTATTTTTCTTTAGCGGAAATTATCCATACTATTTAAGATGGCATATAATTATTTTTCCTAAATAACATTCCCAAATCCAACAAAGTAGACATATAAAAAGACAACCTGAATGTACAACATACAAATTACTCTTTTCAATGGGCTCATGAATTGACTTCGTTAAATTTAGCCCGAGAAAACAAAAGTGATAGAAATTTAATGTGCTAATTGCTATGATAAGTTTAATAAGATTGATCATTATGACAGTTACTCTAAATATGAATTTAATGTGCATGCATGCGCATGAGAAAAAGAGAGAGAGAGAGAGAGAGAGAGAGGAAAATGCTAATGATTGATTGCTACCTCTTTTGATCCGGTCTTCGAGAGTTGCTTTAAGGGTTTGTGCCTGCCTCCAATCAGGTGCAATCTACAAAAAGAAACATTCACAATGATTTGATGAACCTTATTAAAACACCAAAGGAGATCAAAGAATGCTTTCCTTCCATCCCATGTTATATTTATTATCAGAACTACGACAGTCATATGTTAAGGAGTTGGTATGCATGTTTAAAGTGGAGATCCAGAATGTTCTCTCCAGGGGCAAACTTACTAAAGAATTATTGGCTCATTGCACAAGAATCAGTTACTTTCCTTTGAAGAATCTATCCAGTACTAAAAGGACACCAAAAAGCAGAAGGCAACCAGAATTGCTATTTACAAAACCAAAGGTTGGGAATTGATTTCGTACCATTAAACACTGTTCAACAAGTTCCCTGCTCCTTGTATAGTCTCCGCTTCTGTAATACCCAACTGCAAGAAGGTAAAGCTTTTCTCTTAACTGCAATGGGCTGATATCACTGTTGGCCACAGAAGCTGCAAATGATAGGTTCTCTCAAGTCATTTAAGGTTCAAAGACAACATAAATTGAACAAAACAAGAAGTGTAACTGATGAAAAACAATACCCAACCCAACAACTATTCACTTCGTTAGTGAAAGACACCCAAAGGAAAAGCAGGAAAGAGATGTAAAGTATTTTAATTTAAATAGTTATGTTCACCTTCAAGCATTGCTATCCCACGTTGTACATCTTCAGGAAATCTGGAGTGAACAAGAGCCCATGACAGACGCATGATACATTCTTTCAGAAACTCATCAGAGGAGCCATTTTGAGCCCCTGCAACCTCTCTTTCACAACCCTGTAAATGCATTGTAACCAGAAACAGATAATCAAACCAAAAGATTTTGTATGAATGCAGCAATTCCATTACAAACAAAAATACCAAAGACATTATCATCCATTAATTCATCTTTATCATATCAATTAAGATACCCAATTTTTATTATCTAAAGTACTCAGCAAAAGCAAGTAGTATTATCCTTGCTACAAAATTTAGCTAATCAAACACGAGCTAGAACTATCATCGAAGAAACACAAGCTAGAACAAATACCCTTTTCTCTAAAAAAAAAACATTTGTTACCCTATGGACACAAAAACCATCAACTCGGAATAAATTAAAAAAAATAAAAAATAAAAATACTATATACACAAAAATTAGCTCAATTATACATCAGCAGCATTCAGCTTCAAATCTCCTCCCAAACTAAGACCAGAACCACAATTGACATTTCATTTCCTAGGTTCTCCAGAAAATAGAAAACCCAAATTGAAACCAAAATTTTTGGTATATTGTTAAACAAAGCCCAACGACACAGCAAAGAGATGAACCCTAACAAAAATTAATTAGTAAAAGGAAAAAAAAAAAAAAAAANNAAAAAAAAAAAAAAAAAAAAAAAAGCACAAAGAAACTTACAGCGATTACGTCACGGTCGCACCAAGGGATTTTCTCGCCGCCGGAGAAGAAGTTTCCCACCGACTCGAAAAAGTTCCCAACCTTGGCTTCCATCTCTCTCTCTCTCTGTTGGGTGCTGTGGTTTTTGCTTTGATTTTAGAGTGTTTTTGTTTTCTCTTGGGCTTTTTCACTGAAATAATATCTTCCGTAGGGGCTAAGCTTTTTCCCGTTTGAGGGCTAAATTATTATATTTTTTATTTACAGATTAGACCCTGTCAACTTGTCAATTTTCCCATGGTTTTAACTTTTAACCCGCAAATTGTTTTCTTTACAATTAATTCCCAATTTCTAAGCCTCTTCGCCTCTGTGGCCTGGATTCACCGCCAAGCTCAAAATTTCTGGCCCCACTTCTTAAAAAAATAAAATATACATATATATATATAT
>QANX01003963.1:0-24028 GCA_003254975.1 Ochetophila trinervis
CCGGGAAATCCGGAGGGATTTCCGGGGCGGGTCCTGTCACTATATTACTTGTTGATTCATGCACTTGCGAGTTAATCAAAATTATACCACAAAACTCCCACCATGCGTAGGTCTCAGAATTGAATTTGTCATTGCACAAAGCCATTTCTAGGTGTTTTGAATCTCAGCTCACTGTGCTGCTGAAACCCGCCTTAGAATCCGGCAGCGCATATTTGATCTTTGCTCTAATCGACGCTGGGCTGACGTCAACAATCGAGATTTGGATAAAGGGTCAATTGTCTCTTCGGCTGTTCGGGCTGGAAATATTGAAATCGTGAAGACCCTGATAGCGTCTGGCTGGGAAATCGACTATTCCATCGACAGAGTTTTGCACGAAGCTTCAGCAATAAACCGGGTTGATCTGGTAGAAATTTTGCACAAGATTTTTGCAGATATCGACATCTATTTGGTCAATTCGAATGGTCAGACTCTAATCCATATCACTGTGGATCTCGGCCACATAGAGGTGCTAAGATTTTGCCTTTCGCTCAAAGGAAACGCCGATGTTTTGGATAACAGCGGGTGGCTTCTTTGCGGTAGAGGGTCATCTGCAAGCAAAATACGCAGCCAATAAAGATGGAAAAATGGCTTTTACGCTTGCAGCCAATAATGGGCATGCGCATTTGGTTGGTTTGATGCGTCTGGACAATTTGTTGCAGAGAGCAGCGAGACTAGACAACGTCCTTGGATTGAAAAGTTGTTTGGCAGAATGAGCAATGGTGAATAGAAGAGATCATAATGGGTGGACCCCATTGCACATAGTTGCATTCAAAGGAAGAATCGAGTGCGTGAAAGTGTTGCTTAACCATGGTTCTCTTGATGATGTTGGTTTTACTCCTCTCCATTGTGATGTTAAAGCAGGATAAGTTCATGTTGCTCTTGTTGATGTCTTTTAAGGGAATAGACGATGCACAATGTGCGTCGTCTTTGATGGGCATGGTTGTGCATCATCATTGATGGGCATAAACGTCGCAGTGTTTGATGAAATTACGATGCATAATGTCCGTCATGTAGCCACCAAAGATTTTGCACATTTGGCCACGTTAAACCATACCACAATGCATTTTGCCTATCCTATTATTTGTGAATTAGCCACGTGGATATGACGTATCTTGGCTATAGAGATGTCGCATAAAAACCGTTGTATTTGATACTAAAGATGATGGTTTTTGTTCGTCGTTTATCTTATAACTTTTTACGGCGATGCTTAATACAACGATTTTGAACTGGCATCTAAAGCCTTCCAGATGATGTTTTATGTACGTTATGGAAAGGGATTTTTTTTTTGGTGATTGTTACAACCTACCCCCTTATAAGAATTTCATCTTTGAAAGTAAGAACATACCTTATTGAAAAGGTAGGAATACTACTCTATCATTAGATTTTTAGGTTCCCAAGTTGATTATTCTTTACCATGAAAATGCCAAATAATTTTAACGAACAAAACGGTCTTGGTTCGCAATACCTTTTCATTCTTGAAGATGAATCTAATGGGTTTCTCTTCATGGTCTACAGCTCTAGCAACTAAGAAAGGTTTGTCAAGAATTTCTGAAGCATGGAGACATGAAACACATTATGGAGTAGCAAAAGTTCCTCCTGTAAAACAAGCTCATAAGCAATTGAGCCCCCTTTCTTTGTTATCTTGTAGGGTCCAATATACCTTGTACTCAATTTTCCACGCTTCTCATAACCTACAACACCTTTCTAAGGTGACAGTTTCAAGAAGACCCAATCTCCAACCTCAAACTCAAGATCTTTTCTTCTCTTATCAACATAGCTATTTTTCCTGTCTTGATTTGTCTTCAGTCAATCTCTAATGACCTAGACTTTATCAACCATCTTCTAGACATACTCAGATCCAATGAATTTCTTTTTCACCCACTTCATCCCAATACAATGGGGTCCAACATTGTTTCCCATACAATTCCTCAAAGGGTGACATTCCAATGGAGTGGTAGTTGTTATTGTAGGTGAATTCGACTAATTGTAGGTTAGATCCCTAATCTTCCTTAAATTGCAACATGCACGACCTCAACATATCTTATAGATTTTAAATTGTTCTCTTGGACTGTCTAGATACTAAAATGCAGTTGAGTGATAAGTGATTCTTGTAACTTCTTCCAAAATCTCGAAGTGAAACTTAGGTCTCTATTCGACACGATAGATATTGAAACTCCATGTAAGCTCAATATGTTATTCACATATATCGCCATCAACTTTTGAAGAGAAAAGGTCTCACAAAGAGGAAGGAAGTGTGCATACTTGGTTAGACGATTGATAGTCAATCATTCATCTAAATTCTATCATGCTTTTTGGAGTACGTGGAAGCTTGAATACAAAATTCATAGTAATGTTCTTGATAAGGAAAAAAAAGTTAATGTTTTTATTCCATATTTTATATTGGATTTTAGCTAGTTTGGAATTAATTGTTAGTAAAAAGTACGAAATTATTGTATTTTTAGAGAAAGAAAGGGAAATGCTGGAATTTACTGTATTTCTGCACAATCTTTATTAAGAAAATCATATCTGAAGCTACACTTGAAAGTTTTGTGCTATTCTAGTTGTAAATCATTTCTGATTCATTAAGCTTCAATGTGGTTAATTTTCATTGCAATTGGATCAAACAATCAATACCAGTTTGATTTAAAAGGTCAACATTTTCAACAGGTGTGGCAGACTTACACTACCTTGGAGAAATTGGAATTTGAGTGCTTTCCCGATGTCTATCTTATGTATAAAGATATGCCTGGAAAGCTAAGACATAGAATTAGTCTTTAAAACTAGAATCATAAAATTCGGAGTTCATTTGGTCATCCAAAGTGTACTTAGAATCTGTCTGACGTACATTGAAGATATAAAAGGAAAGTGCCTTTGCCTACTAGGATGACACCTATGCATGGACTGCCACATCATCACTCTCTAGCCAAGTGTACAATTATTGCCACATCATATGCCACATGGGAGTTCCGAGTATTCTAATTATATTAATTCGAATAATATTTAGGAGAATGAATTATAATTAGAGATAAATTTGATTCCTAAAGAGATTTGGAATGTTGCCTTATCTTAGTGTGAATGGGAGGCATCAATGACCTAAATAACCTTTGATGGCTATTCTTAAGATTATGTGTAACTAATTTTCTATAAAGATTATGATGTATCCTTGTTATAACTATTTAGTTGTTAATGCATGTTTGAGTTTGATTCATATTCATGGTTAATATTTCATTGTAGTTCTTAATGCTTCCATGAAAAGGTGGATAGATCTAGTATTATATTGGCCTAGGAATAAGGGATATAATATGGATGGGAAATGAAATACATGATTATAGGAATATTGCATGCTTTAGTGACAACTTTGACAATAGCTTATTGGGTTTGCATGTCTTGGGGCTTAAATTTTGGTATTTAGATTATGAATAATTAAATATCTTGTGCTTGCTAGATTAGAATGCATTGAGGAATCAACTTCTAGTTAATTTTGGTCAAAGGGGGGTTAGCCTTATGAATCTATCACGCAATAGGACTAAATAAGAATAATAGTGGTGAAGTCATGAATCTATCACGCAATTGCTTTCTTTTTAATTATTACTTTGTTACTCAACATCAAACAATCACTCAAACAACAAACTTTTTTTCTTTTATTAGTTTAATCAACAATTGATTTATTTTCAAAATTAGAGACATTATTCCCTGTGGGATTGATATATGTTTTCTCATAAAAAACCACTTTATCACACATTGATTCGCGCGCTTGCGAGTTATCAATTATCACCACAATAGTGCTCTCATGTCCACACTGAAGTATGAAAAGCTGCAAGAGTCTTGAAGGTTTTTCTTTTCTAGCTTCACTTGTTAATATATTAGACATCCAGAGACATACTTTGCAATTTTTCGCTTCATTCCAATCCACCAATAAAATTGCTTCATGGTTCAATACATTTTGGTGTTGCCTAGATGCGTAGCATAAGCCGAACTATGAGCTTAATCCAAATTTTATCTCTTAAGCTTTTCATTTGTAGGCACACAAATTTGGATACCCATCACCAATCTCCACCGCGTCTCACTATACAGTAGGTTCTCAAACTTTGTTCAACTTCTTGATTCTGGTAGGTTCGAATCACAAAGTTGAGGTTCAAGAACAAGGTTAAAAAGAATTAGGCGGACATAAAAAATTTCTAAGAGAGCTTCCAAAGAATGGCTAGTCAACTCCATACCTAGCTCATTTAATTCAACCATTAAGGGAAGCTGCACAATGTATATACACCAAAGAGCTTGTAGCCTTTCTATTCAAAGCATCAGTTACAACGTTAGCTTTACCCTGATGGTAATCGGATTGTGCAATCATAATCCTTTATTAACTCCATCATTTTTCTTTGTCTTAAGCTCATTTTATTTTGTGTGAACAGATACTTCAAGCTCTTGTTATCATGGAATATCTAGCAGATAGCTCCATACAATTAATGTCTTCAAATCTTAAGTTCATGTATCACTGTAACTAATACCAGGTCATGAGTGGGGCAATTCAACTCGTGCTTCTTCAATTGCCATAAGGCATAAGCCACTACTCTTCGATGTTGCATAAGCAAACAACCCAAATTTTGATGTGACACATCACTATAAACTACAAATCCTTCATCATCCTCTAGTAGAGGAAAGCACTGGCGTCGTTGTCAATCTTCTTTTCAATTCCTAAAAGCGTTCTTCATATTTATCATCCCATGTAAACTTGACTCCCATTCTTTTCAGATTGTGAAATGGTCCAGCTATCTTTGAAAAAGCTTCTACGAAACACCCGTAATAACCATATAAGATGAGAAAATCCTTACATATGTGACAGTGGTCAGCCTTTTCCAATTCAACACGACTTCCACCTTTTGAGTATCCATGTAAGTTGGCTGAAATGATATTATTAAGAAATCCTACCTGATTTAGCCAAAATTCACGCTTACTAAATTTGGCATACAACTGTTGTTCCTTTTGGGTATGCAAAACTCACGTCCCGTGCTTTTTGTACTCCATTTTGTTCTTTGAATAAATTAAAATATCACCAATAAGCACAATAACAAATTTATCTAGATAATTCCAAGTTATGAGTGGGGAAATTTGCTTCTTCAATTTCCATGAGGCATAAGTCACTACTCTCCCATGTTGCATAAGCACACAACAAGCATCACTATAGACTACAAATCCTCATCACCCTCTGGTAAAGGTAAGCATTGGCGTCATTTTCAACGTTCTTTTAAAATTTTAAAATCTTTTTTTACATTTATTATCCCATGTAAACTTGATTCTTTTTCTTGCTTGACAATGTAATGGTCCAGCTATCTTTAAAAAAGCTTCTACACAACGCCTATAATAACTAGCTAAGATGAGATAACTCTTTGCTTCTATGATGGTGGTCGGCCTTTCACAATTCAACACTACTCCATCTTCTGAGGATCCATATAAATCCCATCAACTGAAACGATATAACTAGGAAATCCTACCTATTGTAGCCAAAATTCATGCCTACTGAATTTGGCATACAACTGATGTTCCCTCAAGGTATGCAAAACTCGTCTCTTGTGCTTCTTGTGCTGCACTTTGTTCTTTGGATAAATCAAAATTTCATCGACGAACACAATAGCAAATTTATCCAGATAATTCCAAGTCACAAGTAGGGTAATTCAACTCGTACTTCTTCAATTGCCATGAGGCATAAATCAGTACTTTCCCATATTGCATAAGTAGATAATCTATACCTTGATGTGAAGCGCTGTTGTAGACTAGAAATTCTGATCACCCCTTGGTAGAGGTAAACACTGGCATCATTGTCAATCTTCTCTTCAATTTCTGAAAGTGTTCTTCACATTTATCATCCCATTTAAACTTGATTCATTTTCTCGCCAAACGATGTAATGGTCCAGCTATCTTTGAAAAAGCTTATAGGAAATGTCTATAATAACCAGCTAATACGAGAAAGCTCTATGCTTCTGTGACGCTAGTCAGCCTTTCCTAGTTCAACACTGTTTCCACCTTATGAAGACTCACGTAAATCTCATTGGCTGATACGACATGACTGAGAAATCCTAGCTGGTCTAGCCAAAATTCACACTTAGTGAATTTGACACAACACATGTTCCCTTAGGGTTTGCAAAACTCGTCTCAAGTGTTTCTTGTTCTTCATTTTATCTTTTGAATAAATTAAAATGTCATTGATGAACATCATAACAAATTTATCTAGTATGACAGTTATGAGGTTAGAACAATAACACATCTCCACTTTAGTATGTAATAGTTTATGTTTTAATTTGGTTATAGTTTATATTTTTTCCGTAGATAAATAAAGATGCTGACGAATAGAGGGATATACTTTTTTTTATGTATGAAAGATTTGCAAATATATTTGGATTGGATAGTGCAACTGGAAAAGATGCTGAAACTCTAGCTAATATGATGTCAGATCCTGGTAATAATGATGAGACTGAACCTCATTCAAGTGTCGTTAGAGATGATGAAGAGAATTCTCCAATGTCTATCAATCATTGCATCATACTCTCAACAGAGCAATTGTAGGAAGAGGTCTAGACCATCTGATGGATTAGCTTCAGGGTTAGATAATATTGCTACATGAGTGAGAGAAATGATTGCTGAAACTAAAGAGGAAATGCACATACTAGCTAGAGCTATACATCGAGATAAACTTATTGCTTAAATGGAACAATTTCTGCATGTTAAACTTAGGAGGTTGGGTTTTTCTGTCCAGGATCATATTAAGGCTATGAATATGTTTTTATTACCTCTAGAAAGGTTTGCGATGCTCTAAGGGTATGATGAAGATGAAAAAAAACTTGAGGTCATTCATGAGTCAATTGGACAATGAGTTTTTATGCATATTGTTTAAGAACCATGAAATATTGTCTAAGTAGAGGTCCCTTTTAAATAAGCATGAGTTGTATGGAATGTTCACAAGACACCTTTTTTTTATAGTTATTATGAGCATTACTTATATGTAATGTTCATTTTGTTGATGCGAGCATTATTAGTATGAAATGTTCACTAAGCAGTTTTTTGTTTACGTATGGATCATTTTGGTTGTTTATAGGGATATTGACTATATTAATGACACTATATTATGATCATTATTGTTTAATGTGTAATTTTTTTGGTATTTATTTTGTAGATATTATATTAATTTATTTTATTATGTTTGGATACTAGAAATGCCAGGTCAACGTGTATATATTGTGTTCAAATGAAAAGGAGCCAAGGATTCATACTCATGGGCGGAATGTCAAGAACAAATTAATGGCTTCAAAGGAAATTCTTACGAATATTATCGTTTAATGGATGAAGCAGAGATAACATATCTTTCATCCATTGAACGCACGATAAAAAAAAAAGTTCTACAATGGACATGGAAGTTCATGACAGTGCATCCAATTATCAAAGCGCAAATAGGTAATTATTTTTCTTTGGTTTTACTGTGGGTTGCACAGTTGAAGTTGTTGTTATGATTGTATTAGCACATGTATTTTACATGTCTTTAATTTTTTAAATGTTTTTGTAGTTCTTATTTTTATTTTTTTATGATCAATATGACATATACTTGTATCAAACTATGTTAATTTAAATTAGATATTTAAATGATATTTTATAGCATATATAATATTTTAATAAATTAAATATAATCCAATCTAATACTGCACTGAACACAAAATATCATATCTTGCCATTTAATCCAAGACTGCACCAAACATGAGACTGTATTAAGTGTATCCAATCTAATTCAATCATGTCATCTATATCATCTGCTCCAATCCAATTCTGAGTACCAACCGTACCCATATGCTTTTATTGCTTCCAATGCTACCTTTCCTACACTTGATGAAATTGAGAGCTTTATTATGGGCCATTGCTCTGGTTAAGCAATAAGAATGGCAGCAAGTTGATTGGAGAAGAGATTTGCGTGGGGTTGTTGACCGGTTCAAGGTTTTTGGGGAGCCAACTCTGGTTAAGCTTTATTATTTTCTTCTTCAGTGTCATAGGTTCCAAGCTCACGAATTTGGTTGGGTCAACGGAGATGCTAACCAAAGTGCTAATGTTACTACGAAGTGGACTCTACATGAAAATTAGGATATATTTTTTACTTTTCCTTGTTTTGTATTTTGCCTTCTTGCCTTGTTCAATATTTTGGCTTTGGAGGATGCCGAGTTCAGCTCCTTTTTGTAGACGCTGTTGGGTTTCATGCAGTTCAATTAACCATATATATATATATATTGAGCGGATATGTGGAACTAGGGATTTAGATGTAATAAATTTTAACAAAGATAAAATAATAAATAACTATAAAACAATTAAAACACCACATATATGTATATCTATCTATATATATATATATCTATTTTGAATATCCATTAATACAATGAAACTTCCAATATTGATTCTCATTTATATATAGATGTATAACTCTTGTAGCCTATGCAATACTACATGGAAATACTAATTTTTGTGATACCAATTTAGACAAAGCATCTCAAAACTTTTAAAATTTCGACATTTTCAAAAAGTGTCACTAAATATAGAGCGGCTTTGGATTATTTGTGACACTTTACTTAAAAAGCATCTCGAAATGCAAACAACAAAAATATGCTTTGGAATGCGACGGAAAACCTACTAAGCATCGTAAATTAGTAATACTTTCTGGAAACAACGACACCTCTTTTGCAATTAGGAGGATGCTTCACACAAGTGTCGTCACATTGTGACACTTTTCTTTTACAGAGTTGCAAATGTTTTAAAAAAATATGACACTTTTATAAAGCATTGCCAAGTAGTGACGCTTAAGTATCACCCTATGTTCGACCACTGTTTTATCAAAATTATTGGCTTCAAAACCACTTACTATTTCACCAGCCTTTCCCATCTATTCATATCGTTCTTATTTCTTATACAACTCACTCTTGATTATGCATTTTGTATTTGTTTTGCATTTTTTTTTTGCAATTCCTTAGAAATAGATGATGATGGGCATATCTAGTGTTCAACTATAGCTAGAATCTTTTAAAATACGTGTGGAGAAGGAAATATTTATGAGTTCCTTCTATTCTCAATAAAATGAGGCTGCCTTCATTCAGAAAATATTTATTTATAGCCTTTTTTAAGGGATAATTTGGACGTGGACAAATTTTAGATCATATTTCATGGTTTTATTAATAGAGTGCCTCATCAGGAATCTGGACGTCAACAAAATGAACTATAATTTCTTTATCCATTTGCATTATTAATAGTATTATGTATTATGTTAAGGAATAAAGAGTTAGATATTAAATTTAAAATATTAGAAAAATAGAAAAGTAAAAAAAAAAGGGCGACACTTTTGTAAAAGCTTCCCTAAAAACTGAAAATGCATTATTTCAACATTTTAAGCAAGTGTTGTTCTATAGCCGCTGTTTTTCTTTCTAAACTTGTGGACTTAAACCACTTACCAACCATGCACCTACCATTTCTCCATCTATTTATATAATTTCTATTTATTCCATAACTCGTTCTTTAATATATGGATTTTAATTGCATTTTCTATTCATTCCATTTGCAACTCCTTTTTCGCTTGTACATTGAAAGGATTTCAGCTGGTGTCTTAAAGCAAGGATCCTTTCAAATAGGGAAAAGATTGAAATAATTTTGGTGATGGGTGCTTTCAAATGATTCAGATAGAATCCCTTCAAAATACATCAAAAGAATTCTCGCCCTCATATTCTCCCTTATCATCATATTCTCACTCGCCATGATGTTTCTATTAGGCTGTCGTTTTCTTTTTCGGTGTCATGTCAATGTGTGATTATTAAATTTTTTGTATGTATTGTTAATAAAGTAATAGCAATTTGTAAATAACATTTATTAATTATCTCATATTAAATAGCAAATTTAATTGAAATATATAATTTTTCAATAAGAAAAAAATACATGGGGTGACCCTTTTATGAAAAAGTGTTGCTATTGACTAAATTTGTGACGCTTTCCAAAAGCATCGTCTTTTTTTATGACGCTTCCTTTGCATCGCTAATTATGATGTTAGCACCGTGTATATATTATTATAAAAAGCATTGCCTTTTACAAGTTTTGTGACAAAATTAATTATCTCATTAAATGCCCATATAAGACGCGAAGCTTGTCAAACATAAGTGTCATCAGTAGTTATATAATCTCATCGTCCTATCCGATTCATAACTTGGAAAGTTTCTTTCAGTCATTGTTACCAACAATGCTTTCATGCTCTATTGTTGTTTGATATGAATATTTGGAGGAACTTGGTGTAATAATTTGTAAGTTTGTTTAAGACGTGTGTTATTTTTTATTTACTATGATTTATTTGTTAACAAATACTGATGTTGTATGTCACATATATATTAATTTCTTTATGTATATATGTACAATAAATACTCTTTTATTTCATGTTCTATTGCAACATTTAATTGGGATTTGTAGTGGGACTTTTATACGTATTGATTGAGAAATGGATAAGTCATGACAAACATTGGATAGAAGATTGGAACAATTTGCTAAAGGTGTGGAGGAATTTCTTCATTTTAGTGCAATGAATGCAGGTGATGGTAATGTTATTCGATGTCCGCGCATCAAATGTTGAAATATGAAATTCTATACGATTAAGGACATAAGAGGTTGTATATATTAGAATGTATTTGATTCCAAATATTAGAGGTGGATTTGGAATGGTGGATCTTGTGAATATGATGTTGTCACATCTTCATAGTATGAGAATGTGGATGTTGCATTTAATGAAGATGACAATGCTAATGTTGATCGTGAAGAAGATGTGGCATTTAACAACATAGAAATGACCAACACTGCCTTTGGTAATTTTGATCAGGAAAACTTATTGAACGACCTTAAAGCATTTCATGGGTTTTTGAAGGATGCAAAAAAAAATCTTTGTCTAGGTTTTGCTAAATTTAACATGTTATCGGCTTTGGTCAAACTATATAACTTGAAGGACAAATATGGACATTCTAACAAAAGTTTGATGTATTGTTGAAGTTGTTGGCTGAGATGCTACAATCTGAAAATGTTTTGTCGACATCCATGTACATTGTTAAAAAGACTTTGAATGTACTGAGCATGGAGTATCAAAAGATACTCGCATATCTTAAACATTATATTTTGTTTAGAAAACAATATGCAGAGCAGAAGGTATGTCCCAAATATGGATCATCTAGGTGGAAAAAAATCAAGATGGTACTTCCCACCTATACCACGTTTTAAAAGAATGTTTTGCAGTTGCGAAACATCAAAGAATTTGACATGGCATGCAAGAGAGGAAATAGTTCAAGTTGGAAAAATGCAACGCCCATCAGATTCTCCCGCTTGGAAGTTATTTGATCATTTATAGCCAGACTTTGCAGTAGAAAAAAGAAATTTGAGACTCAAGATTGCAGCTAATGGAATAAATCCACATAGTTTGCATATTAGTAAGTATAGTTGTTGGCCTGTGATCATAGTTGTGTACAATTTTTCCACTTGGTTGTGTATGAAGCGGAGATTTATGATGTTAACGCTTTTAAATTCTGGACCAAAACAAACTAGCCCAAAGATTGATGTAAATTTGAAACTGTTAATTGATGACCTGAAGAAGTTGTGGGATGTAGGTATCAAAGCCTTTGATGCTTACTGTCAAGAGGAGTTTTTAAGGGCAGTGCTGCTATGGACTATAAATGATTTTTCTGCTTATGGCAATTTGTCTGATCATGCAGTAAAGGGATATTATGTTTGTTCAGTTTGTAGTGTAAACACCTTTGATAAATGGCTGAAATACTATTCAAAATGAGTTATCATAAGTGCAGGTGATTTCTTCATCTAAGTCATCTTTACATAAGGTAGAAAAAGTCTTTTAACGTATTTCAAGAGTTTGGAGTGCCTCCGATACCATTGACAAGAGGAGAAATATTAACTAAGCTTAATCCAATCCATTTTCTTAAGCTTAATAAAGGTAAAAAAAAATGTAACACCACACTCTCTCTCCAACCAATATTATCTCCAATTTAGCCACCGCACTTCAGACGGTATGGAGTTTTTGGTCAGACTTCTCAGGGGGTCACCCATCCTAGGAATGCTCCCACTGGAGCACGCTTAACCCCAGAGTTCTTCCAACTCTGAAGCCAAACACTCTGAAAATGCCTTGGTTGTTAAGAGAGTGCTTACTTTACATTTGAACCATTACCACATGACCCCCTTTCCACACCCGGGCGATGTGGGATTGGACACCGATCTCTGCCAGTAAGGTAGCCTGCCAGTGTCCTTTGCACCTGTCCACACTTACTCTAGCTTTTTTAGATTTGGGTCGTCACAATCCACCCCTCTTTGGGGCCCAGCGTCCTCGCTGGCACATTTCCGGTCGGGTACAGGCTCTTATACCATTTGTAACACCACACTCTGTCTCCAACCAATATTGTCTCCAATTTAGCCACCGCACTTCATACGGTATGGAGTTTTTGGTTAGACTTCCCAGGGGGTTACCCATCCTAGGAATGCTCCCACTGGAGCACGCTTAACCCAAGAGTTCTTCCAACTCTGAAGCCAAACGCTCTGAAAAGGCCTTGGTTGTTAAGAGAGTGCTTACTTTACATTTGAACCATTACCACATGACCCCCTTTCCACACCCGGGCGATGTGGGATTGGACACCGATCTCTGCCAGTAAGGTAGCCTGCCAGTGCCTCGCACCCGCCCACACTTACTCTGGCTTTGCCAGTAAGGTAGCCTGCCAGTGTCCTTTGCACCCGCCCACACTTACTCTAGCTTTTTTAGATCCGGGTCGTCACAAAAAAACACGTGGTTCTTATAACTTTTTGAAAAAGAAATCAATATTGTTTAAGCTGCAGTACTAGAAATCTCTATATGTTCGGCGTAACTTAGATGTCATGCATACTGAGAAAAATATATGTGAAAGCAATGTTGGTACGTTGCTTAATAATCTTTGAAAGACAAAGTATGAAATTAATGCTCGAAAAGATTTATTAGAGATGGATTTGCGAATAGAATTGGCCTATGTGGTTGTTGAAAAAGAGGGAAAAACTCAAGTGAAACCCCTTAAAAAAATTACATGATATGGAAAAAAAATTACATATTATGGAAAAAAATTACATGATATGGAAAAAAATTACATATTATGGAAAAAAATTACACATTATGGAAAAAAATTACATAAAATGAAGGGGTTTCATGCAGGAAACTCCTGTTGAATTTTGAGGGAGCTCATCCAAGTGGGGTCCTAAAAATGAACCTTTTTACACACCACTTGCTATACACTGTCCAATATAGAGAAGATTTTTTTTTTGTCAAAGTTTGGCAGATTTAAAGGTTTCAGACAGTTACCTTTCAAATTTTAGGAATCTGGTTTTCATAGATGATTTGAAATTTGTAGGAATGAAATCTCATGATTGCCCAACAATTATTGCTTCTTGCAATTTGCTTAGTGCTTCCTTAAAATGTGCAAAATACAAGTACAAGACTTTTTTTTTTCTTCAATTCCATTACTAAGAAGTCCATACAAAATGATATTCCAACAACATTGTGTTGATGACATACAAAATGATATTACAACAACATTGTGTTTCTGGATAAGTTTTTCCCACCTTAGTTTTTTGATTCGATGGTTCATTTAATTGTGCATTTGGTCAGAGAAGTTAGATTGTGCGGGCCAGTACATTTTAGGTGGATGTACCCATTTGAGAGGTACATAAAAATACTAAAAATTTATGTCCAGAACAGAAGTCACCCAAAAGGATGTATTTCAAAAAGTTATATTGCTTAAGAAACGACTGACTTCTGTAGTGAATCTCAAAGAGGGTTAGATGCAATTGGAAACCCTAGTGGAAGGTATTAAGAATTTGATAAGAATGACAATGTTGGTGCCCCTGTCGAAGGTGGAAAAATACAATCAATTGATCGAGAACTGTGGGAGCAAGTCTATAGTTGTGTATTTTTTAATGCCTCGTTGAACCGTAGAAGAGGTATGCCTATTTGAAAATATTGTTAATTTTTATTGTTTTAATTTGTATATCTTATTAATATGGGTTCGTAGATTTGTGATCTAGGGCTCACTTGAAAGCTTTAAAATCGAATTAGTAAAATAGAGAGAAAAAAGCAAAGTGGTGTAAAGATAAACATAACCGAACATTCATCTACTGGTTACGTGATAAGGTATGCTTATATAGTAAACTATTTATATATATTGTCCTAAAATCAATAATATATATACATATGATGTTTGATATTTATTAAGTAATAAAGTGTATGTTTTCGTAATGATCAGATCAATATCATGCAAAGTGAACCAAATGATAATAATGTTTCAGAATCATTAAGGATAGTAATTAAATATGAAGGATATGAGATTAAAAGGGTTTGATTCAACACTATAGAAAGGGACAGTAAGCGTGTCAAAATTGTGGTGTTAAAGTATTTGTTTAAACTGTGGATTATGCCAGTGCAAAGGACAATAATCCTATATTAGCTTACATGACCTACTATGAGATAATAATAAAAATTTGGGATGTCAATTGCAATTTTTTCTAACTTTCCGTATTCAAGTCAATAAGGTTGATAGTAGCGGCGTTACAATTGATGATTTAGGATTTACATGTGTCAAATTTAATAAAATTTGGATACAAATCAAACTCATTCATTTTGGCTTTGCAAATGTGACAAGTGTTTTATGTTGAAGATTAACTTGCTTACGATTGGTTCGCTGTTTTAAGTCCACAAGAAATTGTTGTAACTGAAGATGATGAACAATTGGCTAAAGATCAAGATGTCCTTGGTGGTTCTTGGCCCATTTGTTTCTAATTTGCCTACTATGGAGAAGAATATTCACAATGATGGAGATTACGAGCAAGTATACACTCGTAACAATTGTGAAGGAATTTGGATACACAATTAATTATTTAATCATTTGATTTGTATTTAATATTATATGTCGTAGGTTTTTGGTTTTTACATACATATTGTTTATGGCTTTTCTTGTCTTAGGTTTTGATTTATATTACACAACTGTTCAACGAGTGACAAATTGTGCATGGACAGAAGCGTGGCCAATTGGCGTCATGCATGCAAATTAACGTCTCCAAATGGCATCATGCATGCAAAACATCATCGCCAAATGGCGTCATGCATGCAAAACAACGTTTCCATATGGCAACCTGCATGTGTGGAGCCATCCCAAATAACATGTATGCAAAACACCATCACCAAATGGCATCATGCATGCAAAACATAATTGCCACATGGATATGCTCATGCGCAGAGGCATCCTGATAGACATAAAAAGTTAATATTTTATTGACATATTTTATATTGGATTTTAGTTAGTTTTAAATTCATTGTTAATAAAAAGTACTAAATTATTGTATTTTTCTATTTTTAGAGAAAAAAAAAAAGCAAATGCTGGAATTTACTGTATTTCTGCGCAATTTTTATTGAGAAAATCATATATGGAGCTACACATGAAGGTTTTGTGATATTCTAGTTGCAAATTATTCCTGATTCTTTAAGCTTAAATTATGTAAAGTTTTATTGCAATTAGATCAGCCAAACAATACAAGTTTGATTTAGAAGATCAACATTTATAACAGTTGCGGCAGACTTACATTCCCTTGTGGAAATTGAAATTTGAGTGCCTTCTAGAGTTCTATTTTTTGTGATCAAGATATTCTTGGAAAGATAAGACATATACCTAACTTTTTCAAATAGAATCAGTGAATTCGGAGTTCATTTGGTTATCCAAAGTGTACTTGGAATTTTCCTGAGGGACATTGAAGATATAAAGGAAAGTGTCTTTGCCAACTAGGATGCCACCTATACATGGATATTGGGGATTGCCACATCATCACTCTCCATACAGGTGTATATTTATTGCCACATCATATACCACATGGGAGGTCAGATTATTCTAATTATATTAATTGGAATAACAATTGGAGAACGAGTTAGAGTTGAAGAGAAATTTGATTCCTAAAGAAATTTGGATTGTTTCATTATCTAAGTATGCATATGAGGCACCAATGACATAAATAACCCTATAGTTTTGGTCATATAAAGGAAATATAGGAGATGTGATTGTGATAATATATTATCTCCTATTAGATTGGAATATTAGATCTAGGGTTAAAGTATAACTCTAGAGTCTTTCTTATATCAAGTAGTAGAATTTTTCCTATAAATACCATGCACCTTGAAGAATTATTCATTCACCTATTCACAATTCTTTCACACATCAAGTTATACTGTTTCAAGGGAGGAAATTCAGAGGTTCTAAGGTTTGGAGTTGTAGTTTTTTATTTGAGTTTTTAGGGTTTCTACAAAGGAGATTTTGGCTACACTAGTTCTAGAGAAAAGGTGAATTTCAGCCAGCACTTGTGGAGGATTTCAGCCTTGTTCTTGAAGTATATTTTGGAGAATCAAAATAAGGAAGATTGGAGGAGAAATTTGGCAGCCATCAACTATTGGATTTTTTTCTCTATTCTTAATTCTTTTTGTTATTTGATATATGTTTTCTTTAGAATATTTGATGGCTATTCTTAAGAACATGTGTAACTAATTTTCTATAAGGATTATGATGTAGCCCTATTATGACTATTTAGTTTTTAATGCATATTTGGTTTTGATTCATATTCATGGTTAATATTTCATTGCAGTTCTTAATGCTTCCATGAAAAGGTGGATAGATCTAGTATTATATTGGGTTAGGAATAAAGGATATAATATGGATGGACAATGAAATACATGGTTATAGGAATATTTCATGCCTTAGTGACAACTTTGACAAGAGCTTATTGGGTTTGCATGTCTTAGGGCGTAAATTTTGGAATTTAGATTAGGGATTATTCAATACCTTGTGCTTGCTAGACTAGAATGCATTGAGGAATCAACTTCTAGTTACTTTTGGTCAAAGGGAGGTTAACATTATGAATTTATCAAGCATTAAGGCTAAATATGAGTAATAGTGGCGAAGTCATAATCCTTGTTTCATCAAACCTTTGAAATTTTTGTTAATTACCCTCGCTGCCTTGTTTCATTTACATAATAGCTTCTTTTGAATTATTGCTTTGCTACTTAACAACAATCATTCAAACAAAACACTCTTTTACTTTTATTAATTTGATTAACAATATATTTAATTTCAATTCTAGTGACATTATTCCATGTGGGATCGATATTAGTTTTCTCATAAAAAGCACTTATTACTTGTTAATTCGTGTACTTGCGAGTTATCAATTTTCATCACAACACATCCCAAATGGCGACCCCTGCATGAAGCGTCAAAGATTTGTGACATTTGGCTGCATACATGCAAAATAACTCTGCCACGTGGCCAAGTGCATGCACAAAGGCATCCTAAATGGTGACGTATGTGCAAAGTGTCGCAATTTTGTGGCTCCTTTCACTTCAATCGTCGCCATTTGTAGATGCTTTTGAGTTGGCGTTTCCCTTTCTTCGTCATTTTCACTTTCCGCTTTGTCTTCCTTTCACCTTTCACTTACCACTTTCTTTATTTTTCACCGTTACACCTTCCATTTCCATGCCAAATCACGTAAAATTTAACTCATAACTATTGTTGACGAGGAACAATGAACGTTAAGTTTCAAGAAAGTGTAATGTAAATTATGTTTTCAAGTTTTAAAGAAATTTGTGTCTTTTTTATTTGTTTTATTATTTATAGTAAGCTTTATTACATTGTATTCTTTTAAAATAACTATTTGTATTTCATTCTTTCTATAAATTAGTTTTTAAAGTAAAAACCTATATAAAGCTGCAGGTAGAATATATGAGAAATTAATTGTTAAACTTTTTGGTGGTGGAGTTTCTCTTGTAATTAGGATTTAACAAATAGTAAAAATTTTAGTTATATATATGCTTCCATCTTTCACAGCCAAATGTATTAATCAATGTGATTTGAAAATTTAATTGTTTTACTGACGCTTCCAACAAATTAGCTTTTACATTTAGTCACCATATTGTAATAATAAACATTGGTTTTTACCAATGTTTTTGGTTGTTATGATATCAGAGGAAGTGAAGGTCAAACATCCAAATATTACATATGCTGATTTGTTCTTTGTGATGATTGTTAGATAAACTCGCTTAATTTTTATGTAGCTAGCTTTAGAAATTGTAAAGTTTTGATTGACAAAAAAGATAGACAAATGATTTTAGTAAATTGATATTGTTTAGCATTTAAATAAGTTCATGCCTTATGGATAGAAAGTGATGTGATGCAAAATGCATTTCATAAAATTGAATTTTACATTAAAATATTAAGATTTAACAATCAAACAGTTGATATTGCAATTTTAAGTGATACCTCTTACAACCTAGAAATTTTTTTTTTTTTTTCAGAAACTTAATTTTATAAAAATAACTTACTCTATTGCAATTTTCAACAGCAATATAATCAAACTATAAACAACGCTTTTGATTCAAAATTATAAAATATAAATATAAAAAACTAATAAAAAAATTCAAAACATGCATTAAAATGTATATAATTTATGTGTGAAAAGATCCGTGCGTGCAACGGATACATGAAAAACTAGTATATATATATAGCCGTGTTTAGAGAACTTGAAAATGGATTTTAATTTTTCTCATTATTGGCAAGTTATTTTGGAATAACATAACTTACATTCTTTGATGTTATATCATTGTGAATTAATTTAGATGTTATATCATCTTGCATATATTTATGATATGTGGTTACTCCTCAAGCCATATACAAAATTAATTGCTTTTAAGGAAAATATACTTTGTCAATTTGTGGCTCCAAACGGTATCTCTTATATTGGTATGTTCATGGAGTAAAATAGATATATTTTCTTTACTTCTTATTTTAGTTTTGATTAATATTGTTGACAAGTTAATTACTCTCTTAATTATTTATTTTATTGTGAATTTAGTTTGAAGGTTATAAAATTTATTGAAATTTATGTGCTCAAATTTGTTGCTATTTAATTTGGGCAATAATTATTTATTATGTTGAAAGTATATTGGTTAAACCAATAGCCAAAGAATAAAATCATCCTTGAGCGATTAGATAAATGAAAATACTTTGGTTATATTCTATTGGAATGAAAGATTTCCATTATGTCCAAATGGATGAAAATTATTTATGGACCATTGAAATTATGGATCATGATCGACCACCTAATTGAGAAAACAAAGCATCATTAGCGGATTGCTCAAAGAATATTTCTTATCAATCCTTGACGTGAATGTCATACTATTATCATCCCTCGAAATGGATATTATTTATTTTATATTATATATGTTTAAATATATCAAGTACAATTTTTAATATTAGCCCAAAAAAATCAATGAAAGATTGGAAAAGTTTAATTAGAAGAATTAAATTTTTAATTCTATGAGCTTTGATTATATTGCAATTGAAGTTTTTCAAATTTTAATTGTCATTATGGACAATTGAGTAAAATTATTGATGACCATTGGTATATATTATAAAACATGACTACCTAATTATAATGGAATGAAGCATCTTTGAAGAATAGCTCAATATATATTCACTCTTAAGTGAATATTGAATATTATTTATCATCAATGTTAAGTGAATATTGGATATTATTTATCATCATATGAAGTGGATGCTATTTGACATAGTCATCTTATAAGAGAACCATATAATGAAATATATGTTTCCTTCAATTATTGCTAAGAAAGATTTCACCCACTAGAAGTACAAATCAAGTAATGACATAAAATGAACATTTTTATATTTATTCCATTTAATTGATATATGATTGAAATTTGAGTTGAAGGTTATTGGTTTTGTACTTGTTGTACATCCAAATATTTTATTTCCATATGTAAAGCTTTAGAAGCAAGAAAAAAAGAAAGATAAATGATAAATTTATCTAAGAAGAAAAGAAATACAAATGATAAATTTATCTATGTGATCAAATGGACTTACATATAATGATTATTATATCCAAATAATTGATCTTGAATATCAAAATTCGAGAAATGGAAACATACAAAATTGATCAGGTAGATCTAAATGAAATAGCAATTATTTATTTATTTAATATTTATTGCATATTATATTTAATGTGTATTGATCGATTATATTGTTTTATTTTATCATTAAATTATCCAAAAGAGCGAATATATGTAGTAAAAGATTTGGATATAGGAGATCCACATGCATCATAATGAATATACCACGAATGAGAATTTATTAATATTTGATCTTTTATTCATGCTAGAAGCATGTACTTAAATATATTACCTAGAGAAAAATTATGGCAGAAGCATATATATATACATATTTAACAGTTAGCAATTTGATGATTTGTCAATAGTTGACTATTTATATTGTACGTTTAGAGCGTGAATAACCAACAAGTTTAGAATTTAAAATTTCTAAAAGATGAAGTTGAGTTTGCAAACAAAATGTACATCTAATAATCCATAAAATATTTTTAAAAAGCTCTGGAAGTGGGCATATATTTGAGAAACAAAATTCTACAAGAGAAAACTTGAGAAGTGGTCAAAGCTCTATAAAAAATATATTATGGAAGATAATTGTTGACAATTTCTTTAAAATAGCTACATAATATTATTAAAAATGATTATGATCTCAAAACTATATCATACTACTGTAGATTTTATCTACACTTACTATTTATTGATAAATTGAAAACTAAATAATTCAAGGTGAATTGTATTTATTTGTTAAAAATCTCAATTATTGCACAAAATTGTAACTTTAATTGTTGAATATGCTTATATTTATATATAAAGCCTATTTTATGATACAAAGTCTTGTGAAGAGATTTGCATTAATAAAGTAATATACTGATATATCCTAAATGTAATAATATTTGAATATTTTATGAGTTTGATAATTTCTAAAATATTTGAATTGGATTCTATATGTAATATTTAATTTTGAGATTTTGATAATACCAGGAATATTGTGATTTTGCTTGAGGAAAGACTTCGATGTAGAGACTCATTTTAATAAAACGCTGTATAAATTAGACAATAAATCATCTCAATGAAAAATCTAAAAATGATACGATATGTTAACAAACCAATTTTCCATGTGTATTTTATTGTTATTGCTATGATTGCAGTATATTGATATTCCTTGAGAGTTTAATGTGATAGTTTTTTCGTCATTAAATAGCCAAAATTGGAATAATGATGTGAAATTTTGAAATATATTATATTGTCTCATTGGATGACAATTTTCTATTAAAAGTACTGAAGTTTGCTAATTTTTTGGGGTAAAAGACTGTTTTCTAGAAGAAAAACTCACATGGTAGATATTTGTATGATATGCAAGTTTTTGAAAATGCTGCATGAGTTTAATGATAATTACTCATATTCAAAGAGATTATATTTAATATTTGTTTATTAAGCTCTTGGATTGTGTCAACTTCATGGTTGTATATTCTTGTTCCATTTATGTCGACATGAGTGGGGAGCATATGCAAACCAACACTATAGATTTCACTAAGGATTTAATGATGCAGTATGGTAAACATTTTATCATGGATAAGAACCAGAAGTGATATATCAATATAATTTATGCAAATTGTACTCTCTTTTTTTACCTTTGACAAGGTTTTTTCCTAATAAGTTTTCCTTGCAAGCTTTTAACAAGGCAATTTAGCATTGAAAGATACTAGATATCAAAAAGCTTGAATTTAATAATTGTACTCTTTGTCCCACAATTTTTTAACTAGGTTTTAATGAGGCAATTTAACATTTACACACACCAGAAATGCCACAATCAAGGGGAGAAATACATTGTTTGTACTCTTTTACTTTCGTTATGGTTTTGTCCCAATAGGATTTCCTTACAAGGTTTTAACAAGACAAATAAGTGTATACATTATAATATACATGAATATTCTTTCTCTTTCGCTATGGTTTTATCCCACTTGATTTTTCTAGCAAAGTTTTAATGAAGCATTTTTCCTATGAGATGGACATTGAAGGGGAGTATTTAAAATTGAATATAATATTATGATTGTCTACCAATACAATGAAACTCTCAATATTGATTATCATTTATATATAAATGGAAAACTCTTGTGACCTATATAACCTCCTATATTGTATTAATTTGTATCATTATTACCCATTTATATAATTGTAACCTATGTCCTATGTGAGTCTTTATATGGTGGCTATGTAGTGAAGGATAGATACACATAATGAGATCAAATTTTCTCCACCCTTTCTCTAATCTCTTTTGTGTTCGATTTCTTATTTTTTTTGGTTGGCATATTTACTTCTTCTCTCTTGTGTTGATTGTTGATGCCAGAAATTGCACTACCATCTAGAATCTTGTGATTGGTAAAATCTACAAAACAATGGAAGAACGTGAAAGACCTTGGAGTTTTAATGACCTAAATTTTTTTACATTTTCTCTATTTTAAAAATCTAACCAAGTTTACCAGTGACGAATCAAATTTTGACTTTTTCGAGCAATTGATTTTTGGGCTTGACCATCTCAAGTATAGCATAGTGCTCATTAGTACGAGTCTGCAGATTAGTGGCACAACTAAATCTGAGTTGTAATTTTTAAATGATGGTCATTTTACCATAGATTAGTTGAGATTTGAGGCTGACTCACCAACTTATCAGACTTTAACTATTGAGTATTTTCTTACATGAGATGGGATTATTTATTGGACTTGAGTCAATATGTGAAACTATTACACATAAAATGTCATCATTTTATGCGCTTTTGAGGACTAAAACAGGTAAATTTCACCAGAAAATTTATGAAAACATCTGGCACATGCTCATGTATATCAATAAGACATAATGCATACATTTGAAGGCATCATCTTCTCCAAAGAAAACCCTAGCCACACTTTTTCTTCTAAATTCAAGGCAATTATTTTCCCACTACCAAGCCACCTTCAAATTTCTATAACTTTCTCATTTCTTGGAGTTAGAAGGCAAGTTTGGTATCGTTGGAAAGCTAGTGCAATGAGAACATACCAATTTTGGTTCTAGAAACTTACCAAAAACTGATGAAATATTGAGCCAAAGTTCTCAGAAAACCACCGTAAATGGCCACCACCTCCATCAAGCCCCACCATGTTTTGCTATATTTAAGGCCACACTACCACCACCATTACTCTTTCTTCACTCCAACTGACCTCCACCTGATGAAACCCGACCACCGTAACCACCACACGTGCTGCCACCGATCTTGAATCCTCCATGGATTCCAGCGAACTCACCAAAGGCTTTTTGATGTGAATGGACCTTCCCACTAGCATCATCAGACCTTGGGCAAGCTACTGGTGGCGACGTTTGGCTTTGATTTCCTCATTTTGCATGAGTTCGAACTCCACCTTGCCAAAGGAGCTTGCCAGCATCTATTTGCCTCACAGGCGGCGGGTGGGTGCTCATGATGGGATACAATTTATATATATTTTTTATATACCTTAATACTTGATTTAAGCATGTTTTATTCACTTAAAATGGATTAATTTATATTTTTCTATGTTTTAGGTGGATTTGAGCTTAAAGTGATGAAAAATAAAGAAACAGTGGCAAAATCGTAATTAAACAGAAAAACTGAAGAAGCAGTGGCAAAACCATAATTAACTGGACGTTGGCAGCAAGGCAGTGCAACCCAGGTGCAGTGCCCAGGCGCCTGGATGGGCGCGAAGTTGGTCCGTTTAGGCACGTTTTTGTGCGTTTTGTAGCCCTAAGTTTTTAGTTTAAATAGGTTTAAGTTATCTTGTAATAGGATAGCCGTTTTTAGAGCAAAAACAACAAAAAGAAAGAGTTTTCTAACAATTATGAGTAGCTAAATCTCTCTCTTGGGAAAGAGTATTGTTCATTGCTAAAGTATAAGGTGTGAGACATTGTTTATAAGTTTTAATTCAATTATAATTATTCAATTTGTGTTCTTCCAATTTATTTGTTTATTATTCAATTCTCTTT
>QANX01003963.1:24757-138892 GCA_003254975.1 Ochetophila trinervis
AATTTGAGGAGATGGCAGCCCCTGCTAACAACAACAGACCTCAAACATTAAAGGAGTTGGCTGCTCCAAATTTAAATTCTCAGCCTATTTGCATTGAATTTCCTGAAGTACAAGCTTCATTTGAATTAAAATCTGGATTAATACACTTACTCCCATCTTTTTTTGGTCTTGCAGGTGAGGATCCCAATAAACATTTGAAGGAGTTTCATGTAGTTTGCTCAGGGATGAAGCCACATGGTGTAACTGAAGAACAAATTAAGTTACGAGCTTTTCCCTTCTCACTTAAAGATGCAGCTAAAGATTGGCTTTACTACATTCCTTCCGGTTCTATCAATTCTTGGATTGAAATGAAGCGATTATTTTTAGAGAAGTATTTTCCTGTTTCGAGAGCTGCCAGCATTAGAAAAAAAATATGTGGCATTCGACAATTTGATGGTGAACTGTTATATGAATATTGGGAGCGATACAAAAAGTTGTGTTCAAGTTGCCCTCACCAGCAAATAAGTGAGCAACTCCTAATCCAATACTTTTATGAGGGAATGTCACCCATGGAACGAAGTATGGTGGATGCAGCAAGCGGAGGTGCTTTAGTTGATAAAACTCCTGCAGAAGCCAAACATCTCATATCTACTATGGCTGCAAACACTCAACAGTTTGGCTTAAGATCTACCCAACAATTCAAGAAGGTTAATGAGGTAAGTACTTCTAATATTGAGCAACAAATTTCTGACTTAACATCATTAGTTCGACAGTTGGCTGTAGGTCAAGCTCAAGCTGCTGTGGTCTACGGAACTTGTTCAGTTGTGGGTCATCCTACAGATTCATGCCCAACTCTTCAAGAAGATGAGACTGTTCAACAAGCAAATATGGTTGGTGGTTTTCCGGGACAAACACAACGCAAATATGATCCATTCTCAAGCATGTACAATCGTGGATGGAGGGATCATCCTAATTTGCGTTATGGTAACAACTCAGGACACAACCAGTACCAACAACAATATCAACCAAGACAGCCACCAGTAGAACCTCCTTAATCAGGTATGTCATTGGAAGATATAGTAAAAGCTTTAGCCACTAACACTCATCAATGGCAACAGGATGCATCAAAGAGATTTCAGCATTTGGAGAATCAAATGAGCCAAATAGCAACTGCTGTGGACAAGCTTCAAACAAATCAGTCTGGACAATTGCTATCACAACCAATCAATTCACGAGAGGAAGTTAAAGCCATTACCTTAAGGAGTGGAAAAGAAGTGGACAATTCCAAGAAAGACAACCCAGACACTAAAAAGAAGCATCAAGTGGAAGTAGAAATTAAAGTTGAAGCATCACCTAAGGTAAACTCTAAATCTCTTAATATTTCTTCTAACAATTACATTGATGCTCCCTTTCCTAGCAGATTGAACAAGGGTAAAAAAGAAAAACAAGAACAAGAGATATTGGACACTTTTAGGAAGGTGGAAGTTAATATTCCACTAATTGATGCAATTCGTCAAATTCCTCGGTATGCTAAATTCCTTAAAGAATTATGCACCAAAAAGAAAAAGTTGAGAGGGAATGAAATGGTAAGTGTAGGTGAGAATATGTCTGCAATTTTGCAAAGAAAGCTACCCCAAAAATGTAAAGATCCAGGTACGTTTACTATACAATGTGTGATTGGAAATTCTAAAATAGAACGTGCCATGCTAGATTTAGGAGCCTCCATTAATGTGATGCCTAAATCAATGTATGATTCTTTACAATTGGGCTCTCTAAAAGATACAAGAGTTATCATACAGTTAGCAGATAGGTCTAATGCCTACCCGATAGGGGTAGTTGAAGATGTTTTGGTGCAGGTTAATGGGATGGTTTTTCCAGCGGATTTCTATGTTTTGGACATGGCGGATGATGCATCTTTAAATCCAACACCAATCATTTTAGGCAAACCATTTTTGAAGACTCCTCGAGCAAAAATTGATGTTCATGAAGGAGCACTAACCTTAGAATTCGATGGAGAAGTGAAGACATTCACAATATTTGATGGGGAGTCCATTACTTGAGGAATTCAAAGGTTTCTTAAAAAAAAAAATTATTAACAGTGAAATCGCAGCACCAGGCGCCTGGAAGGCTATGCCTGTGGCTGCGCGAAAAAAAATTAAAAAAATTAAAAAAATTAAAAAAAAACCTTATCACACTAGTAAATTGGCTCAACATGTTTACGACACGCATCAGCTCACCACCGGTCTCAACATGTTTCTTGTGTCATGGGCAAGCTATCTATGTTATCAAATTTAATCCAATTAGGCCAGTTTAAAAAATGCCTAATTTTAGCCATGAACACAATTTAACAGGAACAGTTATGGTCATAAACGATGAAGAATCACCAAATTCAAACTAATTTCTCATTCCTTTCATCTTTAATTTCATTTTGGTATAAAATTTGTAGAAAACGGACTTGAAATGGAAAAACCCAAGTTTCCACCCGAAGCCGAAATAGGAGATAGAAATCAGACTGCTTCAAAATGAAATTGAGTGAAATTGGGCACTCAATTAGATTCCTAAAGGTATTGGGAACATAACCCAATGGTCAATTTTTGTTAATTTTGGAAAAATCAAAAGTCTTAAATCTTAGGTATATGGCCGTTTTTTGGTGAATTATTTTAGGCGTTCATGAACAGTCGAGAGCTGGTCTGGAGATCCAGCTGGAGCACACATCTAATCAATGAGTGTATTTATTTTTTAAATATTTTGGGATTACATACTATTATGATGGAATGGCATTTGATTTGTTTCAATTGGATTTTCTTCTACATTTAAATTATGCTTATTAAATATATGATATACGTGTATTTAAATGGTTTTTGAATCTAGATTATGCCATGTATTTTTTATTTTAATTGTACTCATATTTATTTTTAATAAGTATAAAATTTTCATTTTAAATGGTTATTTAGTGATTTATGAAATTTTTAGATTTTTTTGTAACTTTGTAGAAAAGGTTTATTTCAAAGAAAAGTTGTGGCTTTGTGGAACTTAAAATTTTTTAGGGCAATTTTTCTAATGGTCGAAATAATTGAATATTCTCGTGAATTTTTTCAAAATAGAAGATTTAGGAAAATTGTTGAATTTACTACGATTTTAAAATAAAAAGATTTGAGAAATTAATGAAATCCGATGATGGGTGATCTCGGAGATGATTTTGAGGAGTACCACACAATATTGATATATTGATTGACATATGTTTGATATTACGCATGCTATTATGATATTATGCCATCCTCTGCTGCAGACACATGTCGAGAGAGAGATGATGAGGATCTTGCCTCGACGTATTTGGGACGCCGGTCCGTCGTGACGAGTTATACCCCCTCCCTCGCTTGTGATCGTCAGGACGCTGAGGATCACGCGACTAAATACTAGAGTGTGGTATCAATTTTGACATATGATTGTTGATTTATGGTTTTTGAATTTATGGGTTGTAGCCCATCTATTTGATTTTACTGGTTATGGCATATCGGCTTGGCATTTTATGAGAATTTATTCAATAAAAATAAATTTAAATGTTTTATGGAATTTCATTTACGGTTATGGTGATTGATCCACAATTTTATGTGATTATGCTAAATTACATTTTTGGCTTCTAAATCGTATTATAATGATTTAATGATTTTTGGGAATAAAGCTAAGGGTTTTGTGCAATTATTTTCAGAACCGGGAACTTATCAAAAAGTGATGTGAGATTTTGAGTGGGAGAAATTTTACATACTGGACTTCTATTTGGCAGTTACTTAGGAGCATTCATTGAGGTATTCGTATCTCACATTTTGTATTTTAATATCATCCCAGGTCCTAGCTGCAAGTCCTCATGAGACACTGTCGCATCGCATCCGTACTTGGCTTCCGCTATTGTTTCTATGTTTATTCAGTTTTACTATGAGATTGTATTATTTTATAATTTCCACTTATGTACCTTAGTGGTTCTGACATTCCACCTACTTTCCAAACTAAATTAATAGTCTTGTATGACATATCAGTATATCGACGCAATGCATGCTTTATTTCACAAATTATATCTTAATTATTAATTAGTTGCTTAATAAACCCTCTTTTGGAGGAGGATTCTGTTGGCTATCTCGAAGGGTTCTGATGCAATTTTTCTATGGCGGGGCTTCTCTAGATAATCTAGAGGGATTTTCAGAGCGGGTTCTATCAATTTGGTATCAAAGCCTTAGGTTTACTTTCCAAAGGAGTTACGCATTTGGTGCACACTATTCCTGTATTAAAGTGTTTCAATCACAATGCTGAGACATGGTAGGCGGGCATCTCAAATGTTGATAGCTAATAAATTTAATGAGTCAACCTGTGTGTGTGACCTTTTGTGTGTTTGGCTCTCACCGTGGAGTAAGATATTTGTTTTTTTAGTATACTCAAGGTAAATTGAGTGTAATATTTTCAGTGTGTGAGCCAAACACAGTTAGCCTTGATTTCTGTGAAAATTTATGTGAAAATTTCAGTGTGTGAGCCAAACACAGTATACCTATGCTCATCTTGATGACTTAACAATATGTGAAAATTTATACATATACAGTTAGCACCCTACTCTGTAATAATTCTTGTAAGAGTAGAGTGTTGAGATCGACAAGCCTCCACTTTCTTCCTGACTCCTCATTTTTCACCATTCTTAAATACATTCCACGTGCTTCGTTGTGAATATTCTGCATGATTAAGGTCGCTTTGACTCCTTCAACCTATATTACAGGTTGTTCCTCTTTGTCGATCATTGCTTAAACTTTTCCGATCATTTCTTTCACAGTTGAACTGAGTTCTGTTGCTGAAAAGTAGCTGAAGGCTGCTGATTGCAACTTGTCGAAAATTCTCACAAAGGAGAACTTTGTTACTACATGTCTTCATCTTGCTTGTAAAGTCTCTTTTCTTATGCTCTTATACTAACTTTAGCTCTTCCTTTCATTGCAGAGATGTCTTTAGGGAAGAAAGATGTCGTCCCTTCTTCGGAAGAGCTTTAGATGATGCTCCTGGAGAAGAAATTAAAGATAGGTTAGGCATCATCTTCTAAGAAAGCTCCTTCTAGTCAGGATCTTTCTTCCAAGAAACCCTGTGGCAAAGGTTGTTGAAGTGGAGGGCTCGGATCCTAACCTTCTTGATCTTGACCTTCTCATTAGTGGCAAGAAAAGGCAAAGTTCCACTGAAGACATCCATTCTCCCAAAAAGAGAAAAAAAGGACTGATGTGAACGATCCTCCATCCATTAGTGCCAAAGGATATGAGGGTGTAAAGGGAAAGATTATTGTCACTTTCCCAGAAAGAGTTAGCATCTGAAACAATGCCAATGCTGCACTAAAGCTTGCTAGGGCTTCAATTCCTCTGTTAGGAGAAAAGGAGATTTATGCTACTCCTGCATTGGTTTTGTGCCATTAGTTGGCTTACTAGAGCATGGTGGTAATTTTTTGTGCACCATGATTACCCCTTGATTTTTATTTATGTTTTTGGCAGATT
The DNA here is from genome assembly GCA_003254975.1 of Ochetophila trinervis. Taxonomy (NCBI): domain Eukaryota; kingdom Viridiplantae; phylum Streptophyta; class Magnoliopsida; order Rosales; family Rhamnaceae; genus Ochetophila; species Ochetophila trinervis. The sequence goes on from QANX01003963.1 coordinate 30,250, forward strand.
TTATAATAACTTTGTTTGTTACATTTCATGATAGTTGGCTCATAACACTTTGATCACTTTTGGTAAGATAAAATTGCTTGAGCAAGAGATCCTGAATCTAAGAAGAGAGGTATCTCATATCATAAAAGCTTATTCTGACATGTGATCTAAAAGAATAGAACTCTCAGCTCAACTGTCTATGACATGAAAGGCTCCCTTGTAGAAGAAGGGAAAAATAAAGGCTATTTTTAAGGCTGATCACCGAGCTCTTAAGGCTGATTATAGTCGGTTGCTTGGTTTGAGGAGGACTAGTAGATTCGGTGGTAGTGTGCTGGGGAAAGGGCCAAGCTATACAAGAATACCCCCAATAAAATACTAAGTTCCACAAGCAAGCTATTATTCTAAGGATCTCCATTGAGGAGCGTCAAAAATTCTATCTTGCTGAGAAAACTAGCAAAACAGTTAAGGGTGAGATTGATGTTTCCATGCACGCGGATAATTTTTCCAAGTCTAGATTCTCCTATCAAATAGGAGAGGCTGAGGGAGTCAAAGTAGGCTGTGAAGAAAGCAAGGCTAAGTATGCCATGGAACACCCTTATTTAAGGTCTCCCTGTTAAGGAGGACAAACTTTCTCTCTTCGACAATGACTTAAATGACAAAATGGTTCCTTGCAAAGATGATTCTGGTTATGCCCTTGCAATCTTCTACCAATGCTTCAATTAAACTTGGGAGAATTGATGTAGTTATGTCAGATTCCGTGTTTGAGGAGAAGAACCTTGAGGGCAGTAATTTGTAATTTTTCTTCGACTCGATTGGTAATGGCTTGTAATTTTCCCTTTTAAGAATGAAAGTTTCTCGAAAATGAAATTTTCTTTATCCTAAAATTTATTTTTTGTAGTTATGTGCTGTGGTTGGCCCTCCTTCTTTTGTTAGGTTTTCAAAAAATATAAAAGATGTAGGGAATTTTTTGCCTCGGTTTTCTATACGAGCTGTTATTTTTGTTTGGTCACAACCAAGTTTCGTTTTCCATAATCTATCCTAAGTTAGTTAAACCTTTGTGTTGAACACTGCATGAGTATAGACGAGCCTCTTGTTGCAAACACGGTTTGTAGCTTCGCAGTCTGAGACTACTTTGTCTCTTTTACTAGACAATTGAAATACATCAATTTTGATTAGCTTGTTGCTCTTCAAACTCGAGGCTAGCTTGTTTCTTTTCGAGGCTAAATTTTTTCGAGCTCTCTCTTCTGAGACTATTAGTTCAAGACACTAAAGCACTTCTTTTAGGATTTGACATGTTCACGATTTTCTTAAAGTGAATCTAGGAGGCATAACTACCATTTTTAGATAAGTATTAATAGAAAGATAATATTCACCAGATTTAGGTAATCATCCTTTCAATTGATATATATTTGAAAAGCTTATTAATTATCCTTTTGCCATTGATTTCAATTTATGCTTTTGATCTAGGCCATTGTTGCTGTTTATAAATAGTTGTTGTAACACTTGTTTTTGCCAAGCTTTGCAACTTCTTTTCCTTATGATTCTCTTAATGTGTAATGTGTTTCAATGTTTGAAGGTCACGAAATCATCATAACTAGTATCTCCATTGCCTATATTAATTTTTTACAGAGGTTGCGATGGTGATGCCGGTGCTTATGGTTTCGTTGTCTTCTGACTATTGACTTTTGCTTCTTTTTTCCAGTACTAGTGATGTTGGTTTTGGTTTTTTTATCTTCCACTTTTGAGTTAGATAACATTTTCTAAATGGGTCAGTTCGGGTAACCATGTTCAGCTGGCCCATGCTTGCCCCACTTTTTCTTTCTTGATCATCATCTTTACCGACTGATTGCTACATTTCCAAGTGGGTGCCCTAGTTGTAGAAACTAGGTCCTTCACTCTAGGTTTGTCTTTGAACCATCTGTCGGTCAGTTTTTGGTCATTAAGGCTTCATCTCCTCCTTGGACTTCTGCATGTCCTTAGGCTTCTTCACAATTCGAGTGGATGATATTTTCCTTTGACGGGCCATAAACGAGCGAGGCGATCTTAAAAGACCTTTTGTTTTGTTTTTTTTTTTTTTGCATGTTTCGGGGTTTTGTACTAAACTTCCCAAATAAGGGATTCTTGTAACTCCTTTTTCCATTAAATAAAAGAATTAATTATCGAAATTGGCTTTATTGATATTTTTGATTAAATTGATGCTTAAAAGAAAGAATTTGCATGATAAACTCTTAAATTTCCTACATTCATGCTTCTCAATATGCCCATCTCTTCCATGTCTTTTATTTGATATGGTCTTTTCCAATTTTTCCCGAGCTTTCTTGTGTTGAATTCTTATGTATTTTGAAATACTTTCCTTAATGCATAGTCTCTCACCTGGAACTTTCTTAGCTTCACTCGTTTGTTGCCTGCATCAATAGCTAATTATTCTGCTACCAAAGTTTCCTTTTGTTCTTATTCTTTTGACCAAAGTTTATGCTACCAAAACTGCTTTGGCACCATAGAAGAAAGAGAAAGCTGTTGACCTCGTGGGGCTTTAATTATTATTCTCTAGGCCAATAAGACTCCAAGTAGTTCTTCCGCCCATCTTCCTTTGGCCTTTTCTAGTTGTTTCTTCATAGTTGACTATATCGTCTTATTTGATGCCTTGGCCTACCCATTTTTTTATAGATGTCTCAGTGAAGAGAGCTTCAAACTAATCCCTCATTCTTTGCAGAAATTTGTGACTTTCTTATTGATTAATTGGGATCCATTATCCGATAAAAGTACCCTTGGTAGGCAGAACTGCCATATTATAAACTTCCAAACAAATTGAACTAAGTTAATGTCTTTGAATGCAGAATAATATTTTGCATCTATTCACTTTGAGAAGTAATCGGTGGCACCATAATGAACTTCTTTTGAGTTGGTGCCTGAGGTAATGGACTTGCAATGTTGAGTCCCCATTTGATGAATGGCCATGGGATGGATATGGTGGACAACTTGTTTGCTAGGATGTGATGTACTGGTGCAATTTTTTGGCATTTATCACACTCCCTTACATACTTTTCTGAATCTTTAAGTAATGTTAGCCAGTAGTAGCAGTGTAGCATGATTCATCTTGACTTTGATCTTCCACCTTAATTATTTCCGCAGAGTCCTTCATCCGTTTTAGTCATTACTTTGAGGCAGATTAGGTTATGAGATATCTCAACAAATGTTCCATGTAGGACCTTCTATACAGTTCTCCATCCAACAAGCAATACCTCGCCGTTTTCATCATGATCTTCCTTGCTTTGGATTTATTAGCTAGGAGAGTTTTGTTTTGGATGTACTGAATTGGCTTGATCCAACTATTTCTTTCCTGGTTTATATTCAGGACATGTTATTCTTCATTTTCTATTCTTCTTTCTGATAAAAGCACTATCGGGACAATTCACTTATGATTGTATTTTATGGATGAGGCGATGCTGGCTAATGCATCGGCATGAAAATTTTGTTGTCCTAAAGTTGCTTCACCTCAATCTTTTTGAATTCCTTTGTTAGCTTTTTTACTTTTTCCAACTATGCTACCATTACAGGGTTGGTCACTGTACAGTTTCTAGTTATTTGGTTTACGGTTAGTTCGCAGACGCTGTACACCGTGATGATTTTAGCTTTGAATATTATCGCTAGCTCAAGCCCTGAAATCAATGCTTCGTATTTTACTTTGTTGTTTGAAGCTCTGAATCTAAAATGTAGGGAATACTCTATCCAATTCTTTGTTTGGATTCTTCAATAAAATGGCTGCTCCCGATCCTTTTTTGTTTGGCGAGCCATCGACGTATAAACTCTAAACTTCAGTTGCAGTTTGTTCTTCCTGCTTTTACTGTTCTGAGACTGCAAACTTTACTATGAAGTCGGCTAAGACTTGAAATTCATCGTCGTCCTTAGAACGTACCAAATGTTGTATCCTACTAACTCTACGACCTAAGTGGTTGTTCTTCTATTTAGATATGGTCTATGGAGTACAAATCGAATAGGATGTGCTGTGACCAATTCTACTAGGTGATTCAGAATTATGGTTTTAGCTTTCGTACAGCCACTACATGGAAAAAGATAAACTATTCTAGACTTGTATACTTAGACTCAGCATCTAGCAAAGTTTTGCTAACATAGTAGATAAGTTGTTGCTTTTTACCTTTGTTTTTTTGTCAAGATTGAACTTACTGCTTTGCTCAAGGCGGTTTGATAAAGTTGCAAGGTATCACCAGGACTTGGTTTTACCACAAGCAGTGGATACCCAATATGCTCTTTGCAGCTCTTTGAATCCTAACTTGTAGTCTTTAGTACGCTAGTTTTGCATCCTTTTAGTATGTTGAAGAATTAGTGGAATCTTTTTGACAATCGGGGGCTCAAAGTTATGACTATTCCATTGAGTTTCATGACTTCCTTCTTTGTCCAAGGTGATGGTATGTCCACCAAGACTTTGATTTGGCTAGATTAGCCTTTGTTCATCTTTATGTTATGACACATCCCAGGAACAACGCTATAGCAACTTTGAATGTACATCTATTTAATCTCATTTTTTACCTTTTTTATGTTGAACATTTGCCTTAAGTGCTCCAGATAGTCTTCTAAGTTTGTTATCAATATACACTTCCATGGTTTTGTCAATTTGTTCCCTGTACATTTTTTTGACTAACCGTTGGTAAGTGGCTCCAGCAATTTTGAGTCTTAATGGCATCATCTTGTGGCAGTATATTACTCTCTCGGCCATGAAAGAAGTTTTGTTTTGGTCGCCTGGGTGCATAAGGATTTGATTGTAGCTGGAATAGGTCTTCAAAAAGCTTATCAACTTGAGACCTGCTATAGCGTCCACCAGGGTATCAATCATTGAAAATAGGAAGCTATCCTTTGGGTAGACCTTATTAAGATCAATAAAATCTAGGCACACTCTTGGTATTCCGTTATTTTTCCTCACTACCACAACATTAGCCTGCCAATCAGGGTAGCACACTTCAATGATCTGACAATTGCTCTCTAATCTCTCCATTTCTTCGTTTATAATCTACTTTATTGAATTTTCTTTCTTGTTTGATAGGCTTGATAACAATATTGACATTGAGCTGCGTGTTATCACCTCAGGGTCTATCCCTAGCATTTCAGATACGTCCCAAGAGAAACAATGCTTCCTCTCCTTTAAGAATGCTAGGAGCTTTTGTCTTGTCCCTACATTTAACTTGGTGCCAATGCAGACTTTTTGCTCGAGCTTGGCATCATTGATAAGCCTAAAGATTTCATTATTTCATGCTATCTTTTAAGCTTATTATTTGCTCGTTGTCTTTATTTCACTAAGAAATTCATTGATTTATATTAATTTCTCTTTTGTGGGTGAAAAGAAGATTGTTTTGCAAAACCAATACAAAAGAGGGCATTTTGGTCATTTTACATAATTGAGGGAAAAATTTGTAACTTTCATGGTTTTAATGTATCAAATTTTGGAAATGATGTTAGAATATGAAAGAGGAGGAAAAATTAAGTTAGAGGGTGAATTTTTGTATTTTTGGGTATTTAGGTCAAAACTTTCTATATTTAGAGCTTTCCATATATAGATTTTCGAAGCTAATCAAAAGTGACGATTCAAGTAATTTTGAAGGTAGAAATGGATTATACACATCAAATTTAGTCAAGTAAAGCCAATTCATATCAATTCATCAAGGGTCACATCATCAAGATTTAAATAAGGAAAATGGTGCGCCACGTCATAAACGCACATGTGGTACACCCTCAAAATTACCATAATTGGTAAAATTCACACTACATGTGGAAATAAGTGAATAAAAATAATTCTCATGCACCATGTATAGAGGAATTTAGATAGGGCACAAATGTGGACTTAAAGACGGTCACATATATCGTGCTTGATCATCAAGTAAGTCCATTGATGCATGAAAGTTTCCAAATTTGGCCACCTTTGCATCAATGGTAAATTGAAGACAAAATTTGCCTTAATTCTTATCGAATTTTTGGCCAAGACCAAGAGTAATACCCAAAAAATATTCCAAGATTACCTTTACACCTATTCTCTCTCCTATGTCTCAACCCTGCCTTCCATATTTGATCAAGCTCCATAAACCCCTATTTATATCCCCATGGCCGACCACCCTTTGCATGCTACATTACTTGGCTTTTCTCAAAGCTTTTGAGACAATTCTCTTATCTTATCTTCCTCTCTTTGCTACACACTACCTCTCTCATCTTGCCTTTGATTTTTTTTTCTTTTTGTTTATTTTCTTCTCTGCAACTCACAAAATACCATAGCCACCATCAAACTTAGCTTTCATCACCATTGCCACACCCCATAAGAAAAAAATTATCTTGTATTTTTCATCTCCATATTCATCTACTTAGCCTCTGTTAATCATCTACACAAAAGCTTAGCCACTTTTCTATTAAATCTCATCCTCCATCAACCATTAAACAAGCCTTCAACAACCTAAGCACAAAGATAATTTTTTTTTATTGTTTCTTTTGTTTTTATTTTGTTTCCACTGGATTAAATGTATTGTTGGGCATTAAGTCTTATCTAAAAACTTTTGGTTTTTAGTATAAGAATAGTTTCTCTTGCCTTTACATTAATTCTACTTATTCTATATTTCTTTCTCATGAGGTCTAGCATAAACTACGAGCATTGAGTTTTTGTGTTTGCAAACTTTTTATTATTGTTAAACATAAGATCTTCTCTTTTTAATTTCATGCAATTTAATTCCTTGCAATTTACTTTTCTTGTCATTTCAATTCGTTGCAATTTTAATTCCTTTGACTTTTATTTTATTGCAATTTTAATTCTATGCAATTTAATTTTTATCCAATTTACTTTTAAGCAATTTAGTTTAATACATTTTTTTTATTGTCTTTTAACGTTTCAATACTTTATTTTTATTGCAATTATTCTTTTTAATTCACAAAATCAATTGGCCGCTTAAATATCAATAAAAACTAAGTTTGCTAGTGATTAGGAACTAATACATGTGGGTTCGACATTCCTATATTGTTTACATAATATCCACTTTATTACTTAGTGCAATTCTTTTACTTGCGAAAATAAATTGTGAACACAAACACCGCACCAATCAATTGTCCAGAACCACCTCCTCTATAGATTCATGAACCTCTTCTACATATATCATAAGGACATATGGACTTGTTAATTGCTATTTATCTTGATATGTTTTCTCTTTCATAGCCAAGACAAGGCATGAATGGGCATAGACTTGGTCACTTCTGATCTTTTCAATATTCCCGCATATGGAAATTTAATCATCTAATGTTTAAAAGAAAGAATGGCCTTCATGTCATTAAACCATGGTCTTCCCAATATCACATTGTTGATTGTGTCAGTGTCTATGACCATCATTTTGAATAGATGGTTACCCCATGTTTCTTGACAAACAAGGTCACTTTTCCAATGACCTGGCTGGTTTCACCACTGAATCCTACCAATTTCATTACTTATATTTTATGGATGTTGTCAAGGTCCCAACTCATGCTCCTTAGAGTTGATTTAAAGATCAGATCAACTGAGTTTTCATAGTCTGCAAGTGTTCCTTTTGCCAGCTTATTTACTATCGAATAGCTGGATCACTAGAGCATCACCACAGGGGGGAAGCAGAGCACTTTAGCATCTGCCTATGTGAAAACGATATCTGAAATTCATAATAATAATTAAGAAAATTTTCTATTATTTACCTTGATCAGAAATCACTTTGGCTTTCTTGATGTGATGTTTTTGGGCCACATGGTGTCTCCTCCACTAGTGAATCCTCCATTGATAACTGGTACTTTGCCATTAAACATCTTCTTTCCTTCAGCTTTTCTTCCTAGTGATGCTTTTTGATCTATTTCTTTCTGAGATTTCTTAGAAGGCATGAACTCTTTCAAATATCCATTTCTAATCAAGGATTCAACTTCATATTTTAGCTAGCGACACGCTGTCGTAAGGTGGCAAGACATTTGTGGAAAGCATAGAACTTTTTGTTATCTCGGGTTATAGGATCCGAGACCATTTTCTTTGGCCATATGGCATAGTTGTTGTTTTTCAGATGTTTGACCATTTTATCAAGCATTATACACGAAGAGTAAAATTTGAATGGGTCATTATATGAATTAATGTTCCAGCACTGGAATCTGGATAGAATATCTACCACTTGCCTCGATCTTGCAAGTGTCTCTGTTACTTCCTTTGATGCTTGCCTTTTTTGATGGATTTTGATTTTTTTCTTATGTCTAACCTTTGATCTTTTTTGAGCTTGATGTATTTTTCAGCTTGTGACATTTCTTCAATCATAGTCTATGGCTCGATCTTTGCAAAGGATTCTTACAACAGGTTATCTTGGTTAAGACCCTTTCGAAAGACTTCAAATGTAGCTGACTCGTTGAAATTCGAGATTCCTAGCTTATCATTATTAGAGCACTAAGTGTAAGCTTTATGAGTTTCAGATTTACCTTAATCTATTGAGAATAGATGGTAGGCTACTTTTCTGATTTTGATGCTAGATGCAAATTGTACACAAAATTCCTTGACCAGTACCTCGAAAGAGTTAATTGATCAGCCATGTAAGAGCCACTCTTTTCAAGCTTGTGGGAAACATTTTGCACATCATAGCTTATTCTTTTTCGTGCAGAAGACTGATCAGCCACATTATGTGTCGGTAGATGGTTAGATGCTCCATCGAGTCAGTCGTACCATAATAGATCAAATTGTTTAGTTTGTAAACCTAAAATGGAGGTTGGTCTCAACAATCTTTTTGGTGAAAAGTGTCTGGATCAGGTTGGTTGTCCACCTACGATCAAATTGCTGAGTAATGCCTTTCTTTTTTTTGAACTTTTCTCTAACTATTTGTTTTAGGCCATTAATCATGTGGTGTGGGTTGTTTTCAGGCTCTCTATTGAGGCATGAGTTTTCTTCTTATTCAGCTCTATGTTGGGCTTCTAAATCTCCTTGCCCAGATTCAGTGTGTCTTTTTTTTTTACATTTTTTCCTATGTCAGACATGGATTTCATTGTTAGCTCAAACAAGAATGGAACTTTTTATTTCTTCATCAGATGATTAAATTTCCATCTCGCGTATTGTTGATTTTTGGAATCGTCAAGAGCACTAAATGGCTCTTGAGGTTGAAATCGCTATGCTAGCTCAAGGTTCAGCTTCTTTATTTCTGCAATTTCAACTTGTAATACTTATACCTTAGTTTGAAGAGCAACAATTTGTTCTTCTTGAAGTGTTGATTCTTCAGTTTCACAATTTTGAGTCGACATGGTAGCAAAAATGGCTTCTAACTTCAACGCTTAAATACTGCCTTATCTGGCAAGCCAAACTATTGATGCCATAAATTGCACTACCACATGGAATCTTTTGATTAGGTGAAATTTGCAAAATAATGGAATAACTGAAAGAACATAGGGGTACCGATGTGATACCTGCCATAAGCACTCTGACACTTAAGTCAGTGGCTATGAAATGGTAGGAAAGTTTAGTATACTCAAGGTAAATTGAGTGTAATGTTTTCAGTGTGTGTACCTTTGTTTTACCTTTTTGAGGTATTTAAAGTGGCCTTGATTTCTTAAGTTGTAGAAAATGTGTGCATGCTAGATTTTTTGTTATTTTGATGAATCTTGCCTTGATTTTGTTGTTTATACTTTATTTTGTTTGTTGCTAACAAATTAGTTAGTATCTTTTTTGAATTTGATATGTTGCTGATATCTCTGATTAGTCATTTTAAGTGTGTGTGTACCTTTGTTCTACCTTTTTAACGTATTTATAGTGGTCTTGATTTCTTAAGTTCTGTAAAATTTGTGCATGACAGATTTTCTGTTATTTGATGATCTTGCCTTGATTTTGTTATTTATACTTTATTGTGTTTATTGCTAACAAATTATTATGTTGGTATCTTTTTTTAATGTAATCCGTTGCTGATATCTTTCATTTGTAAGTTTAAATGTGACTTTCTTTTTATCCCGAGACAACATCTTTCCCGAGTTAATAGAGTCAATTACTCAAGTCCAGAAATAGCCTGAGTCATGGAGTCGCCTGACCCTTAGAAATGCATGTGTTCAGGACTTTGTCTTGTATGTCTATATTTTCGGTTGGAATTGTCAACTCATCTTGGTGATCTGATATTATGTGATGATTTATACCTATATATTGATCTATATTTATGTTCCTTTATTCATATTTTTTAGTTAGTTTATAACAATATCATATATTTTGAGGAATTACAATTGTTTTCGAGTGTGATGTCTTTTGAATAAATAAAATATTTAAGCAATTAAAAACTAGCTTTTTTTATGAAATTTTTTAACTTTCACTAGGATCTCTAGGAACAAGCAAGATTCAAATGGACCTTTTTCCTGGCCCTTAATCTCATCTGGAATCGTTTGAGTGGAGCTGCAATACGAAGAGAGTGGTCACAAAGATAACAGCTTCAGATGATCCTGGAGGTTGGGCAACCCAGCATGCCATCTTATTTTTTAGGGAATACACTGGTTGCTGAGGGGTGGACTCTTAATTGGGATGCGAGTGATTCAAATAATCTTGCAGATTTTACTGCAAAATTCGTTTTGGCCAATGTTTGTCTGTTTTCTTTTGATTGCTCTTTGGACTGTTTTATTTCACAGTCATTCTTTTAATCCAGTGGCAATGGACAAGTTTGATTTATAAGCTATTTGAAATTTTTAATTTGCTTAATGTAATTTCGTTATCAAAAAACTGAGACTTAAATGTATTTTATATGAATGTAACAAGTCACAAAAAAAGAAAAACTAAACTAAAAACACTACAAGAAAAAAGGGCTTTCTGTGACGAAAGAAAATTTGTCACAAGGCATAGTATATGTGACGGAATTGTCACTAAAACCACTTTATGTGACGGATACTAATCCGTCACATGCCTATCGCAATAGACCCAAAAAAAAAGATTTAAAGTGACAACTTACTGTTCCCCCATGACAAAAAGCCAACCTTATGTGACGGTTTAACTTGTTCACAAATATTCATGCAAGTTTTGACATGCCAACAAGGCTTCAGAGACAACTTATGGTCCGCCACAGATTAACCATCAGTGACGGTTTTGTGACATGCCGTCACGGTAAGTTAAGTATGACCGAAATTAATTTTTTACAAAATAAACTTTAATAAGACATTCTCCGTCACATTATAACATCTGTGACGGTCTTGTGACGGTAGACCATCACATTAAACATACTATGACGATCTATATACCGTCACTTGTAAAAACAGTTATGTAATGCATTGATTTCGTGATCGGTATGAGCCGTCACATTAAATATACTGTGACGATCTATATAGCGTCACTTGTATAAACAATGATGTAATGCATTGATTTTGTGACCCATATGAGCCGTCCCAATATAACATTTATGACAGTCTTGTGACGGTAGGCCTTCACATTAAACATACTATGATGATCTGAATACCGTCACTTGTGAAAATAGTGATGTAATGCATTGATTTCTTGTCAGGTATGAGCTGTCACAATAAAACATATGTGATGGTCTTGTGATGATAGTCCGTCACATTAAATATATTGTGACGCAGATGTTGTAGTCATAGAAACGTGTTCTATGACCATCGAATTTGTCACTAGTTTATTCAAGGACGCTGTCCTGGTTTGTGTGACAGGTATTAATTTGTCACAATATATCATATGTGACAACTAATTGTCATAATAGGAATTTTTCATTTCTTTTCCAACTACATTTTTTCAATTATTTTTTATTTCAGTAATATTTTTTCACCTATTTTAATGATAATATGGTGTCTCTTCCATACAAACACAGCCTATTGAATATGATCAGTAAATAGTACAATTCAAATAGAATAAGTCGTCAAAAAACACTTTTAAATTCATTTAGCATTAGGGATATTTGATATGAAGGGTTCAAAAATTTTTCATTAAAAAAATTTCCAATACAATTGGATGTGTCCCTCAAAAAATAACCATCTACATACCAAAACAGCCCATGTTGAGATTATGTTCAAATTTCACAACATGCTTAAAATGCTTTAACATTTTCTCAAAAAAAAGTCATCCCAACTTCTAAACCCTTTCCCTACACAAGCTATCAGCTACACAAATTAGATGTAAAAACTCACCATCACCATCACAACTTTTATGCTCTCTTGAAACTCCATCACAAGTCCCATAAACTTTGGTGATTACCTTGCACCATTACAAGTTTCATCGTGATTCACTTTAAAAGAAACCTAGGAAAATTTTGGTCATGTTGTAGATAAGAGGAGTAGCCTGCTCATAGTGCTTTATGTTCTCATCTTCATTACCATAATCATACTTTGCAATTCTTCCATTTCTGACTAGTATCAAAGAATCAACATACCAAAAGAAAAAAGTTACAAAAGTTATCAAAGACATAGCTAGAACACTAAAAATGTGTACATCAATTAGTTATTTTCACGTTTATAGCACATCACTATTATAAAACTCAATTGACTTACTCTGGGTAAAGTGCAGTATGTTCTTAATTGCAGATGACTGAGGTTCATGCTCGAGAAAAGCATGCATTATGAAGTTTTTGACGCAACAATTTGGGCTTATAAGTTGCAGATATAATATAAATAAACTATAGAAAAGGTAAATCTGCTGTATAGAGAAAAAAAACTACCAAAACAAAAAACAAAAGAAAAAAAGTATGGAAAAGTGGAAAATTTACCTGTTAAAATGGTCAGTAAGTTGGAGCAACTAATTCCCAAGCTGCTGCATGCAAACTCCACAAGCTTGGCCACATCCTGCATGTGGATATTAAGGGACTAAAATTGCTACGATTTTGTTCTTTACAATCTTAGTCCAAACGGAGATGTTGAAGAAGTAATCAAACCTAAATTTCTAGTAAATGATGGACAAAATCATACGAGGGTAATGCAAAAGAACTAAATTGATTAAGATATATGCTCTCTTACCCTCCTAGAATTAATTCGCGGACACCTAACTGGTATAGTTTCTGTATAACAATAGGCATATAACATAGTCAATGAAAGTTGTTGCTGTTGTTTTTTTTTTCCAACATATTAGAATCTATACTTGAGCAGTTATCATGAAGCTAGTCACTTCAGCTAAATATAGATCAAAAATAATTCTTGGAACCGGTGAAGGCATCTGACCCAGATAAGCAATTAGGCTTAGCAAAGCAGTTAATCTTAGCATGTTTAACAAATTTCCTTGAAAAGGAAGCAGAAGCAATCAAAGTTCCCTATTAAATATAATTCAAATTCCAAAATCACATTGAAATCTAAACTTTCAAAGATAAAAAAGTAGTTTATATAATCCCTAAAGCTCGACACCGTATACATTTATAATGTTTATATTTATCTTATAGATATATGTTTGTTGAATGAGAATTTTCCTACTAGGTTATATTGTTATAGATACCAGGACTTAAAAAAATTAAATAAAATGATATCCTTGATTATCAGAGTTTAAATATTTGCCAATGAATGCCCAATGTAATGCAGTATCTGCCCTGTAAGCCTTCATAAATATACCCTAAACAATATTAATCAACTAGTAAAAATAAGTTGATTAATACTCAAAATGGGATTAATAATTTGTAATAATTTGCAAGACCATCAAAGTGATGTTTTTACAAGATCATGAGGAGCAAGTGAAATGTGTCCACGATTAGATGTTGTTCCTCGAGTGTTGGAAAGCCACACATTGAATATGTTATCCACCAACATGAACACCAATGATTTGTTAGGGGAACCGAGCATCCATGATTGAGCATCCTACTATCACCAAGTTGTAACTCCTTTCAAATTCAAATACTGGCACCAAGATATATTAATGCCAGTTTTGCTCACTAAATAATGGCAAATAATAGCATGCTATAAGATTAAATTCAGAAAAAATTATGGCAAGTGCACTCCTACAAACAATGTACACACTGTGCCATTTACTAATTCAAAGCATTCGGTTGTTTCTAAACTTTCACAATAATTTAAACCCAATAGAGAAGGACAATGATATATCCAAACTAGAATGTGTAAGCCAAAATAGAATATACTAGAGCCAAACTAGAATAGAATAAATAAATAGTTATATAGATGGAGACAAACTAGAATAATTTTATTATGTGTGTGTAATCAATTTGTCTATGGTGTGGAACCACAGTTTTTAAAAATGCAAAATGTAACAATGGTAAACACTTTATGGTAAAAATATTTGTCCTATTATACATTCATACATGCATACATATATATATATATATATGTGTATGCATGGCATCCAAATATTAGACAGTTTCCATACATACATATATATGCATATATAATAGACATTTTATGGTAAAAATATCACTTCATATTTTATATTTGAAGGCTTGAGAATGGGTATTACCAAATTAAAATGAACTCAACTTTTAAAACAAGTTATTTGAGTCAATTCGAAACTTATGAAATGACACTATCAGCACCTTATATTAGGGCCTGAATCAATATTACCTAACGATACACCATTTCTAACAATGTTGTCTTAAAATCTTTAGCTATTTAATTTATCTGTCTCCCTATATAAAGAGTAAACAAAGATAAACAATAACAGAATTTACTTTGCCACATCAACATTCTTTGGGGAGGATAAAATGACAATATATCAATAAACTCTAACCGTCGATGTCTATAGCATCCCGACAACCAAAGCCAATTCACATGGGGATCGGTGTAATTGGGGCGTGAAATTTCAATTTCACTAAACCCCACGTGATTAGCACATGCTGCCCTTTACATTGAAGCCCCCCGCACCTCCTTCCCTCCCCGATACCTCCCACAGCTTTAATTTTAGAGCTTTCCCTGCGATTCTCCTCCTTCCTTCCCCGATACCTCCCTCCAGCACACAGAGAGGTATATATATATATATACTTGTTCCCTGCTCATCCTCCCTCCATCACTTTTGCTGATGGGTTTGGACAGTCACCGTGATGCTGCTGCTGTTAATCCTCCGTTGATGCGAAGCGTCAAGCTATTTGCAAGAGCTTGGCTGTCTCGCAGAAATAGAGGAATACAGGGGAGCCCTGCACTACCGCGGACGAAAATCCGACTTTACCAGGTCCGTCTTCACAGGCCAACATGGTCTCTGAGAACTCATCCATATGCGAAGAATTGAAGAGCGAATGTGAATCCGATGGGACTGTTGATAATTACTGCTGTAAATTGGAGGCCTTATCGTCGCCATCTTTGTCAGATGAAACATCATCGGTTCGATCTTCTTCCCCTGAATCTGAAATCACTTTCTTGGATTTCTCAGATTCTGGGTGGAACAATGACATGGAGAAGTTTGGTTTGGAGAAATACCCTTCTGAGGAGATTGATTAGACAGCTATTGATTGGGCTCCACTTTAGCACAACGAGTGGCACTAACTGCAGCAATCCACCCTGTCAAATTTGCATGATTTCACTCTCATTTTCTAATTTTTATTTTATTTTTAATTGCTAGGTATATTAAGCATTGGTGTTTTTAGCATAAGATGATATAGTTTAACAAAACAAAATTGACAAACCTTTTGATGATAGTTCAGTTGTTATTTTAAAATTGGTTAAATTAATCTGGGTCTTCTAAACTGTTACACATGTTATACCTTCCAAACTACATAAAGTTTTACATTACCCCTTAAAAAAATTACTTTGCAAAATAAATTATTTTACTATAAATAAATTTCATCTAAGAAAAAAAAGGTATTGCATTACTTTGATGGTGAGAAATTCAAATGCATCTCGTGAAAATGATAAATAATTATATTGTTTTTATATGTATTAAAAAGGTTTTCATAGAAAAACAAGAATAAATAAATAAGTTGAAAAATTTATAATTAAAATTTATTTTGGAAAAATATTATTTCCATTTAAATGGCTTTAAAAAAACTTATTTTCAAAGTATTTTTTTTTCAAATAATCAATATACAATAAAATATAATTAATATTACTAAAAAAATAATTATAATTAATACATTTTTATGTGAAATTCAATAATTTTTTATACCAAATTTTATTCACTCTAAGTTGTAATAAAAGAAAGAAAGAAAATAACTAAAGAAAACACAAAACATGATGTGACCAAGGTGTGGACAGAAGTTTCTCTACTTTCGGATAATCTATCCATTTTTTTAGCTAATACAAATTATTTCAATTTTTCTATTTTAGGCTGTGTCATTTCAGGGTTTCTAGAGCACTTTCTCTTTTGGTTTTTTTCTGCGTCTTTCTCCTCTAACCTTCCTTGTAACCCTTTTTCTATGCATTTATGGCGGATTTGTAAAAAGCCATCTGCCCATTATTTTTCTTGAGCCGCTCCACCTCATTGTCTTCCCTCTGTTGCATGTTCCAAAGCTGCCATTTTTTTTCCTGAGATCGGCGAGCTTCGAGTTCGGCTTCAATGGCGGGATTCATGGATCAGCAGGGGAGCTTTGCGTTTTCAATCGGCAACAATCAGGAAGGAAAACAACGGCAATTTCGATTGACTTCGTGGAGGAAGCAATTGGTGGCTTTAATTTAGGGAGAAAACGAAAAAAACTACGATTGAAATTGAAATTGAGGCTGGAATTTGGGGCTGTATCAGGGAGGAGAATCGAGGGTTCAATATTGGGGCTGCAAAATATGAGTGATGAGCATGTGCATGTCACGTGGGTGTTAAATGAAATTGAAATTGAAAGCCCCCAATTGAAATCTAGCGGCTTCAATTACAAGTTTAACTCCGTGAAGTGGCTTTGGTTGTCGGGATGCTATAAATCCCAACTGTTGGAGTTTATAGCAGCCCTGTATATATATACATATATATAAGACACTTTATAGTAAAAATATCACTCCATATTTTACATTTGAAGGCAAGTTGAGAATGGGCATTACCAAATTAAATTGAACTCAACTTTTAAAACAAATTATTTAAGTCAATTTGAAACTTATGATATGATACTATCAGCGTCCTACCTTAGGGCCTGAATCAATGTTACTTAATAATACACCATTTTTGACAATGCTGTCCTAAAATCTTAAGCTATTTAATTTACATGTCTCCCTATATAAAGAGTAAACAAAGATAAACACTAACATAATTTACTTTGCCACATCAACCTTTTTTTGTGGAGGATAAAATGACAATATATCAATAAGCCAACAAGCATACTTAATTTTCAAAATTAAACAAGTTTTATGGTCATATCAAGACCCCATAAGTTGACTTTTAAAAGCTAGTGTGGATTAGAAAACATACCTAGACATTTCGGGTAAAGAAGTCTACTCTGAATAAATTGGTGTGTCTCCCCAAATAAATGAAAGCCTTCTTGCACCTAACATATAACAATTTTTCCACTCTCTTTGTCTATTTTAAAGCTCTGCAAATGTTTCAATGAATATGAATTATAGATGTCAAAAGATGTATCATATTCATGGGTACTATACAAAATAAATAAATAAATGAAATTAGGATTATCATATAATTATGGTTTCCTAAGGCATCAATCTAGCTGTTATGAACTTTGCTACTGCAAGAGTCAAACATGTAGATGATGGTTCTATAAATAACTTAAATTCTTCATTACCAAGTCCTACTTGTTTTCCGTATATTGGAATACAAAATTGATCAGAAACTGATAAATTCTATTAAAAAATAATTCATGATTAAAAAGTGAAATATAATAGATATTTGAAGATTTTGCTTGCCATGTTTTTATCACTGTCAATGATGATGGGGTTGTCACATAGATGGAAAAAGAGTTGCTTCTTGGAAAGGGAATCCATGGATGATGATGTTGAAGCTGATTTTGAGAGGGTTTGATGATAGTCAAAGGGAAGAAACTTTCTCCAAACCACATTGGAATTCACGCTGATCGAAACAAAGGACAAAATAATAAATAAATAAATAAGCCTATAAAAGCTAGCAATTGGCTTCATTCCATTAACTTCAATTGTTCATTGAAGCCTCCACCTACCTGTTTAAGTTACTTTTAAAACTCAAAAAACTAGAAGTTCCTTTTCAACAGATGTAGAAGAAAAATCTTCCAAAAAAAAATATAACTTATAATTGATTTCGTTTTAGCATAGAAATAAGCAAAGCTAATTCCACTGAGGAAACAGGGATTGGAAGAGAGATAACAAAGTGAGTGATCTGACTCAAAACTTTTGTTCTGTCTTTTACCATCAATCTTAACTCTATTCTTGTTACTCATTCTGATCAAAAGGAAGCAAAACTGACTTAATCTTCCACCAAGAAACATGGGATTGCATTTTCTCGATGATACCATTGACTACTTGAAACCTTACTTGGCCACCTCTATTGGAGAATTCATGGAGAAACATATATCAAGGTAAATCAAAAACACTTGCCCCCAAAAATAAAATCCTTATAACTATTCAAAAAACCCAGATTTGATTATGTCAAAATGACTTTAAAAATTCTCACTTAAAGAACTTTTTTACTCTATACAAGTTTTTTTCTTTCTAAAAATATTTCTATACGCATCCATGTTAGACTAAATCAGTGGAAAATACAAACACAAAAAATATAAGAAATGCTAAATTATCTTATAGGATAAAGGTATGCTTGGTAATAAGAACTCAAGATGTAGAAATGCTAAATGCTAACTCTGACAACATTTGATGCCAATAGAATTAATCAAGACTGAAAACAGAAGAAAATACTCAATAGTTCCATGTTGCTACAACTATTGATTTCCTAAACCCTAAAATCCCAAACGCACAAAGACATTACCTGCGATTGAAGGGATGACAAACGTAGGGGAGAATCAGCAATACTGGACACTGATCCTAGACTTCAGACTTCAAAACAAACTTTATACAGCAAGCCGACAAACCATCTGCTCTGTGATGACTCTTCGTCTTCGAGATCCGGCAACCCCTTGAAGAAACTCTGAAGTCTCAAACACAAAGCTAGCTAACCAAAGTTCTGTAAGTGTGAAGGAAATTTTTAACATATGTAATTGTGACGCAAATGTTTAAAATTCTATCACAATTATGTTAAATATATGTGAGGGAAATTTCCCTCTAAAATTTTCCAGTCAAAATGTTAAGCTTTATCTGAATTTTAACAGCAATTGTGACATAATGACTGTCACAATTAATAATATATCCAAATGTGACCAAAAAAACATTGTCACATAATCATAACGAATTTATATAATTTTTTTCAATGCATTTGTGACAACATTTGTGATTTCCGTTACAGATGAATTTAAAAAATTTAAAATTTTTTTAACTCCAAAAAATTTATGACAATTAATAACAGTCTATTGTGACGAGATAAAATTTATCACATTTAATGTACTATTTGTGACGATCCAGATATCTCCATCACTATAGACTATACTTAGATGACGATTAAGTGAGCGTCGCAATAATTTCTGTCATAGAAATTTTTTTTTTAGTAAAAAGAAAAGAATTCGTGGGGATAAAGTACTGAGCCTTCTTAGCCTACATGCGTATCGTGCAGCCAATTAACCTTAACTTTTTGTTCATGAACCCCTCGGCAAAACTTTAAATGGGTCTAGTTGTTCTTAGCCCGTAATCAATTTCGTAGGGACTTGGACTCACCAACCATGAGTCGGGCCATGTGTACTAATATGTGAATATAAATTAGTATTTTTTTTAAAACAATAAATATAAAAATTATGTTGTGAATGAACCGAGCCAAGTTGAATTCAATATTTATAAAACATATTGAAGTTAGCTTGACTAAGGTCATTGTAGTAGTACCAAAATCAAAAGTTATGAATATTTAACTTTTTTAATTTTACTTTTCAATAAATTATTAATAAATTTCTTTCAATTTATTAATTTTTACAAAATTAACTGTTTTAAAAAGTTATAAAATTAAATAAAAAACATTATTTATAAATTATAAGCATTCAATATATTTAAATTAATAATAAAATTTTTATATAGATACATATAAACAATAAATTCAAGCGATCGACTTGTATGCGAGCTTTATTTACTGTAGAAAATCAACTTTTAAGCTTCATTGTTGAAAATTGATTAACCAATATCATATATGCGAGCTAAATTAAAATCATTTTTCAACTATTTGAGCCTATTTACGACCCTGACTGAATGTCTATGTGGTCTACAAATAATTATAGTATAATCCTTGATTATATATAATAGAATGTAAAGAAAAAAAAAAAGCATACAAAAACAAAAAGGCAAGATTGTAGGCTAATTGGTGAACTTTCCCCAGTAGGGTTTTGGCCGGCCCAATTTTTTTTATTTATTTTTTATCTCAGGTAAATATCTATAGAAACAACAAATTACCACTCAACAATCTCTGTCCCTCTCATGTTTTAGTCTCAGATAGTCAAATTTCATTCTTTAACTTAAAAAACAGTAATTTTTTTAATTTTTTTTTTTCACTTCCTAATGCTGGATGGAAGAAATATATGATTTTACGGGTAGACAAGCATTAGCTTGAATAGTCCTTTTCAAATAGCCTAATTATAATTTTTAAATTCGAAATTAAAAATATGGTCTTAAAATTCTTCTTCCCGATTTATTAAAAGGAAAAAAGAAAATTGAGTATGAATAGCATAACATGTTTGTTTACTTGACACCTGTATTTATATAATTTCTCTATGTTTCGTCTATAATATTTTTAATTTGCAAATATATATAAAAGCCACAGTTTTAAGATGACAGTCATCTATAATAGTTGATAATCTATTATAGGCTATGATTTTGTCTCAATCCGTAGTTTGTTTAGTACATCTCACTACAAGAAAAAATCCTTTGTACGACGCACATAAAACGTCGTTCGAAAGCTTTAGACGACGGTTTGAAATCGTCGTCTAAAACATCGTCGTAGAAAGTCTTAAGCATTTACAATGCATAAAAACCGTTGTCTTTAACGTCAACTACGACGTTCATTAACCATCGCCTATATGGCCATACATATGTCAGATCCATGTGGCTGTTTAATATCCGTCGTCATACAATCTTACGTGGCATCAACCACGACGCACATTGTGCGGCGTTTAATGACTGAAACGCCGTCTGATGGCATCAAGGACTGCGTCGTCAATGCCTTTTTTTTTTAGGATCAATGACGATGCACATTGTGTGTCGTCTAATCCATCCGATGGCATCAACGACAACGCACATTGTGTGTCGTCAATACCTATTTATTTATTTATTTTTTCTGGGATCAACGACGACGCACAATAATCCATATTATGTATCAACGACGACGCACATTGTGCGTCGTCGATGCTTATTTATTTTCTTTTTTTTTTTGAATTTTGTTTTGGTTTTTATGAATTATATTTTTAGGTTTCAAATATATATATATATATTAAACAATTTAAAATAAATTATAATAGATGAATTAGATAAAAATTTATAAATTAAAAATTAAAAAAAGTAAATGTAACATATATTAAATAAAATAGTACAATAATAACATTTAATTTACATAATATTTAATCAATACTAGATAAAAATTATCTGGATTAGAAATTCTGTCGATTAAATACGTAGCTCATTCATCTCTGAATTCATCTAGATAATCTTGTACCTAAATAACATTATGGAACTGTTTAAAAAAAACATAATGTTTTAGACATTAAATATATTTAACATAAGATAGTATAATTAGAAACAAAAATATGACAAATAATAGTTCATTAAGCTTACCAAGTTATGAATAGACTTTGGTGAGGAAAAATCTCCGCTCAAATTTAAAATTTCTCTCATCTTAATGCATACATAATATGCACATTCAGTCTCACCCGATTGCAAATGAGTCTATAATTGAATTTGAACAAAAAAATCAAATATATAAGAATTAAATTATTAAATTAAAAATACAATTGTAAAATGTAGTGTTTTGAAATTTATTACCTTTGTGGGTGGCCAAACCAAATTGCTCTTCTTGGATCTTCTAGTCTTCGGTCCATTCCACATTGCAAAAGCTCTTTTCCATACAACATAAATGAAAATAGTTCAAAACATTTCATATAATTAATAAATGTAAAAAAATTATTAAAATTAATTACCTATTAATCATTTGTTTAAAATCCGCGCGGACACCCGATTTAATAGAGTCAAAAACTAAGTAAATCCCTTAAATGGATTGACAACGCCAAGCATCCAGTGACCACTAATAACAAAATAAACATTTATATAATATTTATTGCACAAAAAATAATTTAGTAAACAGATAAAACATTACTAATATTATAGCACAAACTAATTTACTGTATTTAAAATACTTACAGGTGGTAATATAAAATCAACCATATTTTATGGTTAGTGCCAGTGCTTTTCCATCTATTGAAGATTTTTGTTGCCCTACTTTTTATATTTCCTTTATCCTCCATAGCAGATGTCTGTGGATCAATGAATCCATAGTAGATACATTATCCACTTATTTTCATTTGTTCATATAACAGCCTGAAATAAAAATTTAGAATGACAAACATAGATATATAAAACAAAAAAATATAATAACATTTAAAGTGGAAAGAAAATAAATTAAAAAATAATATAATAACCTTATGTATACTATGATGCAATCGATGGTAAGCATGTCCATTTGACAAAATGCATTTATGTCGTCTCTGCGTACGACTGCAGATAATTCATTGCTTACCATGGCACTTCCCAACCTTATTTCAAGACCAAAGTATTGGTCTTGGATACCAGAAAGTATCATAGCCAAGAGCCGAACTTTTGGAGGCAAGCCAACATATATATATCTTCTCCCCCACTCCTTTGTTGCAATGCAGATGATTGTGACTGGCGTGAGCGGGGTGTGCTGTTTGAGTCAGACTCGACATCTGACTTGCCTTTAGCAGTCTTCGCTTAGCTTGTACCTACAAGCACTGTTAACAAATTAATCTCATTTTGCAATATTTAAAATCATGCAATATAACCAAATAAATTTACATCAATAATTACCTCGTCTCCTAGTAAAATGACCAAAGATTTTGGCTACGCACAAAACGAACAGAGAGGTTCTCCTACTGAAACAATGGCGAAATATGGGATTGGTAGATGTGCTAAAGGATCAATCACCATTTGCACATTAAGACGGACATAATCATAGTCTAATTGCACTCCATGGCATAAAGTTTGAGGATCGGTAGTAGGAAACATTCGTCCTTTTGTTACTATATTATCAGGTGTGCCCACAGCAAGCATACAATCTACACCCTAAACCATATAAGAAAAAAAAAATACTTGATGTTAGAAACATATAAATTTATATGACTTAATAAAATAAAAACATATAAGTTATATAAATTATAAACTTATAAAGATATAAGTTATAAACATATAAACATATAATTTATATAAATTTATATGACTTAATAAGTTTATATAACTTATAAACATATAAGTTATATACCTCTGGATCTGTCATTGGTGCCATAGGCATCTCATACGCTAGTGCGTGAGCTGGTGAAGGTGCTCTTATATGCACCTTTGCATCAAGAAAACTGGCCCAAATTTTGTTCTCAGTTCAGATCGTTCTTTGTGAAGAATCTGCATAATTTGTAAAAAAAATTGCCATCTTAATTAATTAAAAAAATAGAATATTCAAATTGATTAAATAATTATATAGATAAAGTAATTACCGCCCACTCTAGAGTCATTTGCTGTGCGAAAAACTCATCTCATGCTTCTTGTTTAATGTGAGTATAGCCTTCTAAAGGAGTATCTAAGACATCTAGTTACCCATCTTCAATATATGGAAAAACATGAACTGTCCATAAAAAAGTTCTTGAAATTCCTCAATTTTTCTGAGCAATCATTCAACATCTTTTTCTTCAGAGAATTATCTTTTCCATAATATTGCTAAACATTTAAATTGAAATTTGATAAGATATACATAATATTTGTTGTAATTTACTATATTTACAAAATATAACTTACTCATATTATAATATACAAAATATAGTAAATTGTATTATAATATTAATTACCAGTATTGTCTCCCAAAGAAGCTCTTTCAATTCTCTAGGCACACTACTCCAATTCCTATAATTGATAGGAATTATATTTCGAGTTTGAACACCCTCAAACTTGGATAGATATGTTCCAGCTTGATTAACTCCTATTCCAAACTCATTGTAAACTACTGGATCATCCTCGCAATCATTTTTTTGTTTCCGTATTCTACTTAACATTGATAGTCTTTTATTTTTTTTTTTGGCTTTTTTCTAGGACTGGCTGCATCATCATGACCATCAAGGTCATTATGTAGTGGTCCTGTAGAATCCATCAATCAGCGTAGGAATATTATGTAATTAAAATATGGTACAACAAAAATCAAAATATAATTTAAATCGATTTTATTAATACACAATATCATCAAAATATAAGATAAAACAAAATATATCATCAAAATTATTAATCGCAATTTAACTTAAATATACTTTATTAATCACAATTTAACTTAAATAGATTTTATTCATCTACAATTTAACTAAAATATACTTTATTAATCACAAATTATTGATCAC
Source organism: Ochetophila trinervis (assembly GCA_003254975.1). NCBI lineage: Eukaryota > Viridiplantae > Streptophyta > Magnoliopsida > Rosales > Rhamnaceae > Ochetophila > Ochetophila trinervis. The sequence goes on from QANX01003963.1 coordinate 54,741, forward strand.
AATTTACCTTAAATAGATTTTATTAATCACAATTTAACTTAAATACACTTTAGTAATCAAATTACTAAATAGATTTTATAACTATTAAATGTACAATACAAATCATTTATTTGTCCTATTTTTTATCCATATTCCTCTACAAACAGCACGAACACAAACTTCTTCATAATCTTCACCAACTTCAATATGATCATTTGGCAAACTCGAAGCAAATGGAGAGTGAACCATAACATCATGTAAAAATGAACAATAACTGTCCTTGTAGTGAGGGGGACTTAAAACGACGGACCACTGTGATTTGCTAGGATCATCAACATAAAAAACTTGTCTTACTTGTGAAGCCAAAATAAAGGGTTCAGATTTGTGGCCAAGTTTTTGTAAGTTGACACATGTGAAGCGCAAATCATCAACTGTTACACCATATTTGTTGTCTACCCAATCACATTTGAACACTGAAATTCAGAACTTGATGTAATCAACATCCTAGATTTCAACCAAAGTACCATAGAATGCAAAATCACGAGTAATTGGAATATCATCCTTCACACTTGTATACTCCATTGTCTTTGCAACTAAACTTACTCCACTATTTTGGGTAATGCGCTTTCCATAGTATGAAACCGATACCCATTAATATCAAATCCTGAATATGATATCACATCAAATTGCGCTCCCAATGCTAACCATCTCAAAGTTTCAGACACTTTATTTTTTCTTTCATTCAACTCCTTCAGAATCTATCAAAATGTTTCATAAAGTAAAAAAATGTTCATATTTATATACAACCTAGCATATATATATATATATATATATATATATATATAGAAAGAGAGATAATAACTTACTTGATCTCTAAACCATTTGATAAAGGTCCGATTTTGCTCATTTTGGAACCACTTTAGTTTTCTAAATTTGTTACAATTATCTGACCTCAGGGATTCATATGCTCTCTGCAACATGCCAACATGTCACATTGTTAACAAAGTGAGTATTGTACCCTTAATAAAATAATTATAGTAACACTGTAACTTACTCCAAGTAAGGTTGCATTTCGGCTGTATTCGAAAGTATATAAAAATGAACTTGCTCCAAAGTTCTCGATCAATTTTCACGTTCTTCCAACCCTTTAAGGGATCACCAGCATCTCCATCCATAAGTTGTTGTTCATACTGACCAGGTGGGTTCCCTATTGATTCCAAGTCTTTCTAATACTCGCTGCAAAACTCTATGGCTTCTTCAGAAATACAACCTTTGGGTCGATTGTGATTTCTGACAAATCCATTTAACACTTTCATGTATCTCTCAAATGGATAAATCCATCGAAAGTAAATCGGTCCACACAATCTAACTTCTCGTACTAAATGTATAGTTAGATAGAGTAAATATTTTTTCCAACAAACACAATGTTGTTAGAATCTCAGTTTGGATAATGTCCAAATTCGCAACTTTTATCTCTTTTTTGCAAATAGAATTGCATTAGAAACAAAATCTCATAATTGCATATCTTACATCCTTAGGAATAAGTGATCTGATTGCAACAAGAAGCAATTGTTGCATCAATGTATGACAATCGTGAGATTTCATACTATTCAATCTTAAATCTTTCATGGAAACAATATTTCTAAAATTCGATGAATAACCATCCAGAACTTTTAAATCAACCAAACACTTGCAAAATTTTATTTTCTCTTCCTTAGACAAAGTATAGCAAGCAGGTGGAAGATAAGTCATTTTCTCTTCCACCATAGGTGCTAAATCTTTTCTCAAACCCAATTCTACCAAATCCAATTGAGCATTAAGTCCATCATTTGTCTTCCCATGAATGTTAAGTAAAGTTCCGACGATACTCTCACATACAGTTTTTTCAATTGGCATGACATCTAGATTATGTCTTACATATAATGATTTCCAATATTCAAGCTCAAAAAATATGGATTTCTTTTTCCAAGCACATCTATCAGTAGTGGATCGTTTATGTTTATTCCCACTTCCAAATGTCATATCATCAAGTTTCTTAAGGATCTGTTCTCCTGTCATGGGTAAAGGAGTTGCACAAAACTCTTGCAAACTGTTAAAAGTCTTCTTTTGCTTTCGAAATGGATAATTACTACAATGGAATCTTCTATGTCCACAATAACTCATATTTATCCCATGTTTCATACTTTGGGCACAAGTGTCTTCACTACAAATCGGACAAGCGAAATAACCTTTGACAGCATGACCAGACAAGTTACCATATGCTGAAAAATCATTTATAGTCCACAATAATACAACCTTTTATTATGAAGTATTGTTTCATATAAGCATTCCAAGTGTCAACGCCTTCAACCCACAACTTTTTCAAATCATCAATCAATGGTTGTAAATAAACATCAATGCATTCACCTAGTTGGTGTGGTCCAGAAATTAACATACTCAACATTATAAACTTACGTTTCACACACATCCATGGTGGAAAATTATATGTAATTGTTCGTACTGGCCAACAACTGTATTTACTACTCATATGCTTGTGCGGGTTAATTCCATCTACTGCAATTTCAAGCTGTAAGTTCCTAGATTCATTCCCAAACTCAGGCCATAATTGATCAACCAGCTTCCACGATGGAGAATTTGTAGGATGCCTCAATTTTCCAACTTCAACCTCCATTTCATTTGCATGTCAAGTTAAATTTTTTGCCGTTTCAACACTTTGAAACATCATTTGAAAATGGAGTATGGGTGGAAAATACCATAACACTTTTTCTAGAACCTTAACACGCTTACTTCCATCGTCATTGGACTTCCATCTAGATTCTCCACACATAGGACAAGATTCAATCATATTTTTTTCTATACAAAATACAATTTTTCGGGCAACAATGTATTTTTTCATAATTCATCCCCAGTGAAGTCAACGTTTTTTCCACAACATACATAGACTCTATGAGAACATTATCAACTGGCAACATTTCCCGCAATAATTTCAACAATTCATAAAAACTTTTGTCAGAAAATCCATATTTTGATTTCAAGTTGTATAATTTTACCAAAGTTGATAATTTGGTAAATTTTGTACAACCTGGATACAAAGGTTTTTCTGCATCCTCCAACAAACTCTTAAATGTATCTGGATTATCCATAAAATTATCATAGGAAGCATACATCATGTCAATTTTATTGCCAACAACATCTTCATCATCTTCATCTATGCCCACATTAGCATCAACTTCAACATTCACTTTTATAGCTTTTATAAAATCTATGTTCTCTTTCATCTACAGTAACTTGTATCAAATCCTATACACATGTCCTCTAACTTCTTCAACAGTGCGAATGCATAAATTTCCACATTCCAAACAAGGACATGGAATTTTACCATCACTATTGATACAATTCTCACTAAATTTTATAAAATTATTCAAACCATCCTCAAATGCTTTTGTTCTCCTATCAATTGTTATCAATAATTTATCCATCTTTATATAAACCTATGCAAAATTAATATACGACATAATATTTTTATATCTAGTAAAAATAAATATAGACTATTACAAATTATGTTTTATTAACTAATTAAATTATGTTATATATTTTAAAAATTCATAGATGAGTCTTGGATGGTTATTCACGACACACAATGTGTGTCGTCTTTTTAAAAATACTAATTTGATAGAAATTAAATAACATGCATATAAATACTAATATATATGACGGACCAATGTCCGCCGTCTTTGCATATATATATATTATAGTAATTCACATTAAATTAATAACATACATGCATGAACTACATATTATTACGACGGACTTTGGTCCATCGTTTTTGCATATATATATGCATAAGTCCGACGCACATTATTTATATATATATATATACTATACATAAGCGGGCCCGAGGTAATAATTAACATACATGCACATTAACGGACAAAAACTATAAATAAGTAAATCTATATCAACTCATCTATATGCATAAAATATTTATACTTACAAATTGAGCTGCCGAAGCTCAAAACCGCAACCATCGACACCACAATACCCAGCTATCAACCCGCGATTAAAACTTCCACCAAATCTCGAATACGCCTCTCACAATTCAAAACAGCCACCACCCACACACAATAAACTACCACCGAAGACTATAACGATTAAAAAACACAAACAAACATAAAAAAGAAAAAAAAGAAAAAAAAAAGGGTCAAAACTTACATCAATCACCACAAAAACAGCCCAAAGAATCGGAAAATCACCACCAAAATACTCTACAAATGCATAAATTCCGAACCTAAAAAACTTAAAATCAATCATAAAAAAAAAAAAAACATCTAATGAAACTAAAGTTCAAAAAATAACTTACATATAGCAAAATAATAGAATTGTAGCTTGTTTTTTAGACAAATAGCGAAGAAATTGGTTTGGGCCCGAGGGGAAACAGTGTGGCGCCGTTGGGGGTGTTTCAAAACTAGAGGAAAATGAAGAAGAAAGGGAATAGAAACCCTATTAAATCAAGCAAAATGACGCCGTTTGAAGGCAACTTCAGTGAAACAACGACGCACAACGTATGTCGTCTAAGAAGGATCATCCATGACGCACATTTTGCGTCGTGTAAAGTGAAACGAAGATTGTGCGTCGTCTTTGCTATTATCCATGTCGCCTATTGTGCATCGTGTTAAGTGAAACGGCGACGCACATTGTGCGTCGTGTGAAGTGAAACGGTGTTGTATTTTTCATAATAAACGATGCTGTTTTCGTTTTATTTAATATGCTGGTTTTTGACCATCGTTGTTTATGATTTTAGACGACGTTCTGTGACTGTCATCTTGTTGCTACGGTGATGCCATGTAGATTTTACATATTTTATATTAACATATGTGACGACGGTTTGTTAAAGTGCGTTGTGGTTACTTAATTTTATGACGACGTTTTGCCAAATGTTCGTCGTCTTTGTGTAAATAATTTTTAATAAATAAATATTATCTGAATGTGCGTCGTCTTTAATATTTACGATGACGTTACCTTTCAAATGCGTCATAAATATTAATTTAACGTTCGTCGTGTAATTATCAATTTTCTTGTAGTGTCAGTAGATTAATAACTTGTGAAATATAGCCACAAGCTAATATTTTGTAGATATATGCACTATATATATAAAAATAGAGTAATCATACTACTAGAATATCCTGATATAGAATTTTTATCAGAATTATCACTAAAAATCTACTTTAGAGATAAATTTAAAAATTTTCATCACAAAAAATAAACTATTCAGTGATGTTTTTATAAAGTTTATCATTAAAATAGATTTTTAGTGACAATATTAGTGGACATTATAGTTAAGATATCATGACTATAGAATGACTATATATATTATATAAAGAAAAATTGTAAAATAAAAGTAGTTTCATTTTATTAAAATAAAAATTATTATTAATAATATGCTATGACAAATCTGAAATTATCATTGATAATTTATTTTTAAAAATAATATTTTTAAATTTATCACTAAAATTATATTTTTAATTATAGTCATTATTTTAATAAAATAAAATTATTTTTATTGTAGAAATAATATATAAATATATATATATATATATATCTATTATATAAATATATATATATCTATTATATAAATAAATGGCAGTTTGGATTAAGTGCGGAGGGTGAATGGTCGTCCACCCTTAGTTTTGTTTTTTGAGATTTTTTTTTAATAGTATTGTAATGGATATTATGGATGCGAGAGCTGAAAAGGTGAAACCAGAGAGAAATGAGAAATATTTATTTTATTTTATTTTTTCTGGTAAAGATATTGATTTGATACTCTGATTTTGACTTTATAATTATGAACTAATTTTCCTTTTTTTGTATTTTTGTATTTTTTTTAAATGTCATTTTATATAAAGATGAGGATATAATAGTAAAAATGTGATTTTGAATCTTTTTTATTATAATAAAAAGACTATTTATATAAATATTGTGTTAATTTAATGATGAGTAAATTTTCATTGTTAACTGGAAACTGAGTCGATCATATAACATTATCAAAATTTATTTTTGCATAATATAAAAATGTTAGATATAGTTTTAAACCAAATTAACTTTTTGTTCTGGTTTATTTGGACAAAAATCATAGTCAATTCATAAAGAACAAAATTAAAAGATATTATTCTATTGTAGATATATAATCATCAATTAAGTGCATTAATATTACAGCAATATAGTTTATTGAGTTTAACTTCAAGAGAGATTTCAACAAATGTAAATTTGTGGAAGCAATTCAGTGGCTAGATTTGTTATATATATTTTTTTGAGCATGTATTTAAATTTGGTTCATGCACAAAAAATTATTGTATAGACACTTAAATTCTAATATATAGCATCTTCCATTGTAGCAATTGTTAGACTTGGAACGAATGCTAAGGATTAAAATTATTATAAATTCCTTTTTATTTATTTAAGAATAAATAAATAATGCATTTGAATGATATGTGAAACATCAAAAGTTCCACCATTAAGGTTTTTTTTTTTTTTTTTGAATAACAATATTAATTTAAAAGAGGATAATAGTTCTTTCTTGAAATAACTAGTAGCTTGGTTTTTTTAATTTTATAAAAGAAAATTTTAAATGGAATTAAACTAAAAGGATAATAAAAAAAAATTATTTGTGATTCTTTATGAATCCCTTACATAGATTAAAAAGAGTATAACAGTTAAAGTTTCTAAATTGCAGAAGAGCTGATGTTATTCTTCTTGCTTATTCCCTCATAAGTAGGCCAAGCTACAAGAGCATATCAAAGAAAGTCAATTTATTTTTCTTTTCTTTTTACTATTATATTTTTCGTACCAATTAGCTTTCTTAAAAATAGTGAAATGCATATATTAATGAGATTCTTGTCATGAAAAAATAGTGAATCTCAGATATGAAACATTATGCTTCATCGCTGTCCATTATTATCGTGGTTAACAAGATAAGTGATAAACTTTTGTTGATGAAAGTTTTTAGTTATATAATATTTGTTTAGAACTGTGCTTTGCTTTTCCGTCAAATTTCTAAATGTATCCTGATGAGTGTGGGCTGGAAATTTAAAAGTTTTTTTTTTTTTTTTTTTTATATTTTTGCTTTCTGGAACTTTTTCTTTGCGAGTGGAACTGTCATGGTAAACTAATTTTTCTAAATTATTTATTCTGAAATATTTAACATTTTTTTTGATGTTATATATGAAAGTAACAGAAGGAGCTTTTTTTTTTATTTTCTTTTATCTTTTAAAAAATATGGGTTTGATTGAGAGATGGTATCCAATGATTAAATTTTTATTTTCTGTCTTAATTATATTCATAATCACTCTATGTGCATTATTATGTAATTAAATAGATCTTCACGATTGATTGTTAGTTTTGCTATTATTTTTTAATATTGTTTTAATGCATATAGAATGGTCTTGCATCAACAACTATTAGTTCTAGCTTTGACACAGTAATTTTGACATAAAAAGTTTGAAATTTACGAAGCTAAGCATATATTTTTTTTTTTTAAACGATTTCTAATAATATTGAACATGTTACCTAAATTCAATGGACTATGCATGTATAATTTCTAAACTTTTTTTGATAAAATAGCATAAAAATACAATACGCAAACAAAATTAAACAACTAATTTATGAAACATTATTGTTTTGATTTAATTATTATAATTAATTTTTATTTAATAGTGATTTGAGTTAAAAATATAATTAAAAAATCAACCGTTAGAATCATGCAAAATCAAAATTATATAAATTTTGAAAAGAAAAATTCAAAATATACGTGATAATTGCATGCACGCGTTAAAAAACTATTATATATATATATATATGTATGTATATATATATATGTGTATGTATGGAACATGGTTAATGATGGTGTTAGCTGGAAGATTTTACTTTTTCTTTTTCTTTTGTTCGTTTCGTTTTTGGGTCAAATAAGATATCCGAACACGCTACTTATTATTTTATTTTAATTTTTGAATAAACAAGCCACTTGTTTTTGTCCTCTACTTTTTTTTTGGTAGAAGCATTATTGAAAAACTCAAAAATTTCGCTGAAATTTCGCTGAAATTTTATTTTGTTAGGGAGAGAGATATTAATTTTATCCTAAAAAAAAAAACGGTTAAAATTTTCATAATTTCCGTCAAAATTTTTGATATTTTTTTGATATTTCCGTGATATTTCCGTCGAAATTTCCAAGGTAATTGCTTCACAAACTAGTCAAAATTTTCGTGGAAATTTCCGAAATATCCGTGGAAATTTCCAAAATTTCCATGGAAATTTAAATTGTTTAAATTTTAAAATATGATATATTTTTATAAATATTTGAGTATTTTTTAAATTATAATTATTTATTGATGATATATTTTAAGTTAAGAATTCAACTAATGTATAATATGTAATGATTATAATTTTGAATAAAAAAAATAGCATCCTACCATACCAAACAAATAACCGGCCATAGTTTTTCAAAATTAAGAATTCAACTAATTAATGTAGAATATGTAATGATTACAAATTTGACTAAAAAAAATAGCATCCTACCATACAAAACAAATAACCATATCATGACTATTAGCAAATACATTCACATGAAATATTAGATCCATATGGTTGGCATGTTAATAATTACATGCAAAATTATCAAGGAGATGTGTCTTTTGATCAATATTTCTCTCAATACATAACTAGAAATGAGGATGAGGAAGATAGTGAAAATTTTCAACCACCAAGAAATTCTATGTGATATTGACTTATATTTAAGTAATCATGTACTTGTATTATTATTCTGATTAATGAATAATTTATTACTTAATTAATAATATTTTTGTTCCTATCAGCGATTACTATAAATCTCTTAATTATGATAAATATGATTTCCACTCAATATTTTTTTAATTTTTATAGTTAAATTGATAAAGTATCTAATAAATAAGCATATCCTGAAATTTCATCAAAAATTTCCATATTTTTCTATAAATTTTCATCATTTCTTTCGTTTTTTTATCAATATCGATATTTTGTCGATATTTTCATCGATATTTCCGTATTTTGAACCTTCGATATTTCCGTCGATACCGATATTTTCATCATTGGATAGAAGCCACTTGTTTTTGCCTTGATTATAATAAGACATGTCTTTGTAATACGCAGAGCCCGTAAGTTTTGTAATTTTGTTTAATTGAATTTTGTGCTTTCAATGTAATGCCATGAACTTCTACTGTGTCGCCCAAGAAAAGGCCGCTTGGTGTTTTGTTCTTACAATAAAATGTTTGAAAGTAGAATATTGAATCAGAAATCTTTGTTGCTATAAACAGAATTCATTAATTATTATTATTATTTTTACAATTAATCCCTTTTGCATGTTAAACATCTGACAGATTATAGTCGCTTAATTATCATAATGATTCTATTGGAGGGGTCCTACTTGTCTTTTGCAACATTATATAGTTCAAAATATTATGTGGTCATGATTTCTAGCTTTATATGTTTTTTTTTTAAACAAAATATTAATTTTATTTTTATTTTTTATCATAATCAATTTTCTATTTTGGATAGTAATAAGTAGCAAGAATAAATAGAAAAATATTAAAATATTTAATTGAAACAAATTGATTTGATTATTTTAAAATACACATCAATCATTTTGTCTTATTATCAAAGTTTTAATGTAAAAATTTGATAGAGATAGATAGTTCAAGAACCACATAATTTTTTTTTTCGGAATACAAACAAATGGAAAAACCTATTCTAGATCAAGTGAAGTGATATAACATTGTAAATGTAAGGATTAAACATTTTTGATAAAATTACAAGATATCCCCTCGTACTTTATTCAAATTTCAATTTGCCTAATAAATATTCTTTTTAAAGTGATTTACCCCTTAAACTTTGGCATGAGATGAATTTTCCCTCCTCTAAATTTTTTAGTTATAAGTTTCAAAAATTGATTGATTACTATTCAAATTGGGACCCGTCGAGTAGGTCCAATGGTGAAAATTGAGTTGCAAGATTTATAACATAGAAAAAAAAGAGCAGTCCAAGAAGAGCTTATGGGATCTATTTGAGAATCCCTACATGCGACATGGGAGCAAGAAGGGGAAGTCGATTGGTCCCTTAGCTTGTCTTATCTCTTGTCTTATCTCTTTAGTGAACAAGTGGCTGTCAATCAGCCCATCAAGAAAACATCCAATTCTAAAGCTTGTGAGTTGCTGAAGAAAATGGCTGGGGAAGTTGGAAATCGACGAAGGTATGGTCTACAATCTAGAAGACCTTTTGGCGCTAGCTCTTGTTCGACACACCTAGATTTTCAAATGGCCAAGGAAATGGGCAATTTCATGCTCACCTTCCCCCTTCCCCCCCAAACCAAATATTCAACAGAATTGTAAGTCATAGATTTTCAAACTATGGTTGGAAGATATAAACAGAATTGTAATTTGTTTTTTCATGGAAACTAAGTATACTTACAAATGAATTTTAAAGGTCTAAAAGGTGTTGGGGTTTGATTATTGTGAATATGTTGAGGCGATTGGCCTAGTTGGTGGTTTACTCTTCTTGTGGAACAAAGAGATAGAGTTGTCAGTGAAAAGAGGAAACGCCATAATTATAAATTGTGTTGTTAGAGACAAGTTTTCCTCGAATAGGTGGTGTATTTCTTTTGTCATGGCATTCTTTATTTTAGAGATAAGGAAAGATTTTGGCAGACATTAGAAGTGATGGTTGGAGAAAGCATCTCCCCGTGGTTTTTGGGGATCTGAACGAAATTACCCACGACTCTAAAAATTTAGGGGCAATTCTTTATGGGGGAAGCATCTTTTTCTCTGCAGATTCTTGATAATATGGCTAGAATTGACTTGAATTATGTAGGGGGCAAGTTCATTTGGAATACTAACCACAAGGATAATTCACTTGTTTTAAAACGTGAGTGTTTGGATGGAGTGGTTGTTGGCTAGAGTTGGTTGGAGAAATACCATAAATCCGTGGTTAAGCATTTTTTGAGAGATGAATCTAATCATGCCCCTATCTGTTTGGTGCTTCAAGAAGGGGAAGGGTAGCCTCAGAGGCCTTTTTTGTTTTTCTCAAGGTGTGGATGAAGAATTTACAATGTGAGAAGGTTATATCGGGCCCTTGGAACACGACTTCTCAAGTGGGGATGGGTAGCCCACAAGTTCCTTTGAAGAATGGGTGCCACATCATGGGCTCTAGACAATGGAATAAGAAGCACTTTGGGAATAATGTTTTGAGGACTATGAAGTTAAAGGACAAATTGGACAATCTGGATGGAGGGTCTTCTTTGGATGAAGGACACGTGCTTTTGTGGTTAATGAGTTGTGCACGCAAAGAGAAATATTAGATTCCATTTGTCACCAAAAATCAAGGAAAATATGGCTGTAAGGGAGACAAAAACCCAAAATTCTTCTTTACAAGTGTTATGATGCGATGCCAGAATCATTTAGGGATGAAGCATACTAGCAGTTGTATGAATGAAGAGTTTTGAAAACTCTATGAGTCTACAGATACAAATGTGATTTTGACTTAAGGGAGATGGCAGAGTAATGTGTATCGTTAGAAAAGAATGAGGAGCTGATGAGTTTTCCCAAAGAGGAGAAAATCATTGGGTGATTCGGGAAATGAATTCTTTGAAAGCCTCGGGTTTCGATGATTTCCCTAAAAAATTCTACAAAAAGTACTAACACATTATAAAGGAGCAGGTTATCTTTGTAAGAGAAAATTTTAGGACTAAACGTATATCGCTAGGGATTAACTGTACTTTTCTAGTGTTGATTCTCAAAATCAGACAACCCCAACAATTTTAGACCTATTAGCCTATGCAATTTTAAATATAAAGTAGTGTCTAAATTTCTTGCAAATAGTGTAAAGCAATTTTCTATCATGGTTTATCTTCCCTAATTGAGGGGCTTTCGTGAAAATGAGGTGGATAGCGGAGAACACGGTGGTTGCGCACGAGCTTTCTCATAAGGTGCAAAGGCACATATGGGCTAACAGATTGATGCTCATCAAACTCAACATGAAGAAAGCTTATGATAGATTGGAGTGGGTTTTTGTAAAGGGGCTTTGGCTTCATTAGGTGTATGGGTTGCTTTTTGAGTATAGTGATGAGTTGTTTGAGCTTGGTGGAGTTCAACTTACTTTTTAGTGGTAGTATCTGTGCCCCTTTTAGCTCTATGAGAGGACTGCGGGTGTTTTCTTTTTTATTCATCATTTGTATGAAGTTTTATCTTAAAATTGTTTTAGAAGGACAGCTTGGCAATATAAATGGGATTAAGATTAGTCAGTAGCCCCTGTGTTGTCTCATCTGCTATACATGGACAACATCCTTGTCTTGTGTTGAGCTTTAAGAATGCATATGCTGTCAAGCGTTACCTTGAGATTTATGGGAGTTGGTTGGTACAGGAAGCTAATTTAGCCAAGTCTAAAATCAAGTTCTCTCCAGGATGCAGAATGTTAGCCAGAAAGTATGTGAATAACAAGCTCGGTTTGAGAGTGATGGGGCCCGGGTCCATCTATTTAGGCAATACTTTTGCTTTTGGGAGATACAAGATAGAAGAGTTTAGCCATTTATAAGAAATGATTCATGCAAGACTTTAAGGGTGGCAATCTCAACTGCTCTCTTTGGCAGGGAAAACCATTTTAGTCAAGTCAATAATCCAAGCGATTCCTTTATATGCCACATTGATCTGTTTACTTTCAAAGAAGGTCGGACGTGAGATGATGCATTTGCCAAACACTTTTGTGGTTTGCTAAGTCTAGGGGTATTTTTTAGCTCTCAAGGGGTGGTATGAGGTTTTCCATCCCAAGGAGAAAAAGGGGCTCGATTTTCAAATGGCTAAGGACCTCAATCTTGCTTTGCTTTCCAAGTTGGGTTGGAACCTTGCCAAAGGAGAGGACAGCTTGTTGTGTAATTTGCTAAGATACAACTATCTCATAAATGGCTCATTTTTGGAGTAAAAGCCCAAGATGGGAGACTCTTTTGTGTGGAAGGTTCTCTTAAAGACGCAAAATCTGATTAGAAAAGGCATGTGTTTTCGTATTAGTGATGAAATGGAAATAAACTGGTGGACAAACCTTTGGGTACTAGGGCTGAGAAATATGAGACTAGAGGTGAATGAAAGAGTTGTTATGGCGACGATAATGAGAGTGGTAGAACTGAGGCTGCCAAAATCTTGAAACATAGGGTTGTTGAATACTCTATTCTCAAAGTTTTTAGCTAAAGCTATTGAGAAAGTGTTTTGGCCCAAAGTGGCTTGTAAGGACGAGTTGATGTGGCTGGGTAGTGACAATGGTCATTTTTCAATTAAATGGCATGAGAGAATAAAGTTGTTCATATGGAGGCTACTAAGGAATGCCTTCCCCATGAGACAAACCATCCATTCAAGGCTTGGATCATGAGGATTTGGGATTTGCTTTGTGTGGTTGCAAGTTTAAGTCGGCCCAACACTTATTTCAAGAGTTTCCTTTGGTTTCACCTTTATGAGTAAGAATTTGATAAAAGTTTGAAATCCTATTTCGTAAAATCCAATCATTATCAACAAAGTGAGTGGTGGGAACCATGTAATAAACATTTACGATTAAGATCCATGTGTCCGTAGTTAAGGATAACCCTAACATTATTGTTCATAAAGAAACTTCTTAGCTTTTTTTTCTCATCTAAATAAAGTTGTATCTCTCGCAATAGATGTGCGAGATGGTGGATCAAACTTCAGGTTAAGCTCTTGACAAAATTCTCTATATCCCTTCCCCTTTACATGTGTAAATGGAAACTCATCATTGACTATCATCCTAGCACATGCACACCTACAAGCATCCTTATTAAATAGTTTAACTTGAAGACCAACATATTCACCATCTTTTCTACCTTTAAAACTAAGAATCTTTTGGTTGTGGTCCTCTAACCTAGAACAATATTCTTTAAATGAATGCAAGTGAAGCTTCAAAGTACTAGCTCCATTTTGTTTAGAATCACTTGCATAATCCTTGCCACAATAATTACAAATGGCTCTATCACATTCATCAACCTTTTTGACCTATAATAAAAAAGAGAGCAAGTAAACAAAAATCAAACAAAACTAAGTTAAAAACAAAAAGATATGAAAATTAAAAATTCCTTGGAGTGCCTCCTAAGAGCGCTTTAAAGTCATTAGCTTGACTACTCTTTCTTTAGTCGGGCTTTTCCAATTTAACTATGGTCTTGTCTTCTACATTCTTTCATGTCACTGTATACATGTGGAAAGATAAAGTGACTATGAGAGATGTTCCTAGAACGAACAACTCTACATCTTTTATTGTACCTTTCATAACTACACAATCTATGAAAAAATAAATAATCAATTTTCAAAACAATATTTTTCAATATTCCAATAGGTGAGGTATAAACATTATTAGCAAGTTGCATATCATAATTACACGGTCCTAACTTTTTCAATTGGTTATACTTTAACCTAACAAAATAAGAATACTACATCATGTTACATGAAGCTCCATTATCAAGAAAACACTTTTTAAAATGAATTTTGTTAACACTACCTCTCACAAAAAGTACTTTGATATGTTAGTTTCATAGCTAACACTTTTATCTTTTCTTTTTCCTCTTCTTATTTTCTCTTTTTCCTTTTGAAATTCATTTTCTAAACTTTTATTTGTCTTGTATTTCTCTTTTTCTTTATTTTCCTTTTCTTTCCTCTCATCTTCTAGAATTTATCTATTTCTATCTCGAATTCTTCCCCTCTCTTTTTCTCATTGACTCTCTCTAATTCTTTTTCTCTCTCATGTTCTTTTTCACTTTCATCTTCTAAGTTTATCGCTATCATTTCTTCCCTTTTTTTTTTCTCTTTCTAGTCTCTATTGTGATTCCTCAAAATGTCTTTTTCCACTCTTAAGCATAGAAACCATGAATTCCTGAACCTTTGCACCTAAAAAGGCTTGCCTATGTACATTTAAAACACCTCATCCTTTTTGCCCCACTCCCTTCTTAAAGTAAGCTTACTTTTAGAAATATCAATCTTAGTCCTACTTTAGGCAGTAGAATGTTTTCCTAAAATTAATGTACCTTTATCCTCATTGGTGTCTACAACGACAAAGTCCAAATGAAATTTGAATATGCCTCTTCAAGTAAAAGGTTTTCAACAATCCTTATAGGCTTGGTGGTAGTATGGTCGATGAATAGAATGGTTATCGTGGTTGGCTTCATATGCTCCTAAAACAAACCTATTCTTTTGCACACATGTAAAGAAATCACATTAAGAAGCACCTAAATCAGATAAAGCATTGGAAATATTAAAATCACTAAGTATACAAGGAATACATAAAAAAATTTATCCTTGCTTATTTTTCTTGGAAACTCCTTTAAGCTCTGTTCTTCTTTCTTGTTTGATTCTTCTCTCAAATGAGGAGTTATGTATTTTATTTCCTTCCTCATTATTTTCACATGGTCTCGGTCTTCTTGACTTCATGGTCATTGGAAATTTCTTCCTTTTCTTCCTTGGTGTGCACAAGTTTGAAATTCCTCTGTGGTTTTAGTTTTGACTTGCGTTTCCTTTGTTTTGGTTACCTCCACCATGTGCAATTACTCCCTAGGGTTTGTCTTGGGAAAACTCGTTGAGTTCAAGTGAATTGATTTGCTAGTTGCCTAATTTGATTCTCAAGTCCTTTGATGGTTGCATTTTGATTTTGAAACCCTAGTCTTGTTTCCTACATAAAAGAATTTTGAACATTTAACAAGTTAGCCAATGCAACTTCAATTCTAGACATCCTATTTTTTAAACCACTATTTGAATTGGAATTATTAGTAATAGAAGGGTTAGAAAATAAAGGCTTTTGGATTTGTTATCCACAACCACCTTTATGATTTTTTCTTTGAAATATATTTCCTTGCTTTTGTTGGCTTCCTTGATTGTTCACAATGTTGCTCAATGAAAAATTAGGGTGATTTCTCCAGATTGTATATAGTGGAATAAGGATTTTTTTGTTGATTGTCTCCACGAAAGTTAGTTACAAAATTAACACTATGCCAAAAACCCTAATAGGCGACGCAAAACTAGCGTCGCTAATTGTAAACGGCGACGTAAATTCATGTGTCGCGGAAAGGGGAGTTACCGAAAGTACAAAAACATTTGCGACGTCCAAATTGCGTCGCCGTAAAATAAGGATTAAGGCGACGCGAGTGTCGCAGTATCTTCATCAAATCGGCGACGCAAGTGTCTCCGTTTCTCATTTTTTACGCGCATTTTTGGCCTAGAATCGGAGACGCAGGCATCGCCTTTTTTCATATAATCGGAGTCGCTGGCGTTGCCTTTTTTCATATAATCGGAGACGCTGGCATTGCCTTTTTTCATATAATCGGAGACGCTAGCGTCGCCTTTTCTCATATAATCGGAGACGCTAGCGTCGCCTTTTCTCATATAATCGGAGACGCGTGCGTCGCCTATTTTCCTACAATCGGAGACGCACGCGTCGCCTTTTATCCTACAATCGGAGACGCTCGCGTCGCCTTTTCTCCTAGAATTCGCGCACTTTTCTCCTAGAATCGGAGACGCATGCGTCGCCTTTCTCCTACAATCGGAGACGCTCGCGTCGCCTTTTTTCTTAACCATTTTTTGCAAATTTTGGCAACGCAATTTGTCACTAATTAGACAATTGTTTTAAAACCGCAGCAAATCCCTATTTAAGACGTCGCCGGATAATTCAAATTTATTTTTATTGACTAATTAAACGATTTTTTAAATCTTATTTGAATATTAGAAATTTAAATTTATAAATATAAATAATTAAAGTTAAACAAATTTAAATGGAATTATGTATTATAAGCAATAGAATGATGGACGTAAATTTAGTAAAAATGAGAATCAGTAGGAAAGCTAGTGATATAACAAATTATATAAGAAAAAATAAATATTTTCAAACAATGCAAACAACAAAATTACATATATATGTACAAAAAATGCGAACAACAGAATTACAAGCAGTTAAATATTTCCATAAGTATTATAATTAAATGTGATGTAAAAGTATGTATATACAAGTGGAACTACGTACTATATATATATATAACTTACTACGATATGAGCGGGAGTAGAGCAGCTATCCATTCGGCTCTAAAATGGTCAACATATTGGTGGGTCCAAGCACTATCTTGGAACTGCACATACATACCAAACATGCAAGTAATTAAAAAAAGTATTAACTAATAATATACATTCTTACTGAGTGTAAAAATAGCATAATTTTGATTACCATGTCCGCCAAATTTTCTCGAGCAACATTATTTACTATAATGTCCCGCATGATCATCATCACATAATATCCGCATTCGGTATTTCCTGGTTGTTTTATCGTCTATACAAAAGTGATACAAAAAAACAAGTTAATCATTATATTAAATAGGTAAGTAATATTTTGTTAGACAAACAATATTAATATATATTTATAATTATTAATAAATACTTATGTGTAAAAAGCTTAGCCAAATTTATGTATACAAATGTTATTGATGTACCTTTGTTTTAGGCCATCTAAGTTTTTCATACCGAACTTTCTTTTGGCCATCGGATGTACAGTTCCAAGACATGTATGTGCTATATAAATCACCAAAAATAAAATCAGCAATTAATTATTAAATTTTATTAATAATCATCCACATATATAGTTAATTATACATACTTACCTATCCAACAAACTCTTAAACTCGGCCATTCTTTGACGGTTGTTCTTCGGAAGCGCATCATGAAACCATGCAACTGCTAAGTATGGGTCAACAACACCCAACATCCAATGGTCTCTACAAAATGTATTAATTACAAATGTTTTAATAAAAGTCAAATAATCCATTGCAATATTAGACAAGTTATAGTACCTTGACCAGTACGGGAAAAACCATAGCTGACCCTTTTCTGCATCTCTCCATCTCATCAAAATTTTCAGTTCTCGCTCATCGGGATTTCTCCTTTCTACATTGGCTATATCATCCGGTAGCATAAAACAAAATTTCCCTAGTTGTTCACCCATCAGTCGGGAATCTAAATGCCTAAGCAGTGAATCATCATTTACATAATTAGTTGTATGTAACAAATATAACAATAAAATATTTATCAATTTTTGCAATAAAGTTGGAATTACATACCTTATGTAGAACAAAATGCAAGACTGTTGCAACTCCAGCATGTAACAAAAATCAATTATATCTTTCTTTGAAATTGATATCATGACTTCGTGGCCCACAACTGTCGGAGGCAAGGAGGTCATCCACATGTGATACATGTCGAAAGGGTCGACGCGCCTTAACAACTCTACAAGTGCAGGGATAAGGTTGTATGAGCCGGCAGAGTCAACTTCATCAGCTGCAGCAAGATCTGCCGGCTCGGCCTCTAGTGGTTGGGACCTATGTGAGCCACTTGATCCTACATCAACCACCTGTTTGCCCTTTGATTTTCTCCTTTTCCCAAAATCCTGAAACCAAAATAAGAAAAAACATCTTAGTACGTATCACAAATTAGCTAACATATATATGTAAACATAACAAGTCGGTTTTGAACATATATAGAAATATTAGATACCTCATCGGATGGCAGAATAACAAGATGACGGGGCCACGCCACGAATGGTCCTTCTGCCTCTTTAACATATAGCACGTCAAAAGAGGGTACAGGTAACAATGCAGTAAGATCAATCGCTTCATTCAGTGAGACTCTAACGTTGTCCGGTCCCAACTCTATACCATGACAAACTGAACTATCGGCTGTCAACGTCCCGGTTGCCACAACGTTATCTCGTGTCCCTTGCGCAAGCTCACATACAATATCCTGCATTTCAAATACATGTTGGAAAACGTCATCGGGTTATAACAATAAAAATTAAGAATATATAGTAAGAATTTAATGTTTATAATAGTACACGTACCTCGGTGCGATCACCGCTCGAATGATCTGCTGCATGACATGATCCTTGTGTGGGTGACTGCCGTGGTATGTCATGGCCGCATGCAGCAGCGAGATCACATACGTCGTCCACTGCTCCTTTCTTGCGGACAATATCAAATAGACTACTCAAAACCTGCTCCAATTTCTCTATCCTCGCATTTTGCCTTTGGATATTTGCATCTACATCGAGTTCCTTCTTGTTTTTTTGCGTGCTTCGCCACGGTGTTTTGAAAAAATTCTTGACCGTGTACCCTTGTCCCTTTCCTCGAAGCCGACCAGGATACTCCTCGGACCCGAGGGCTTGTGTAAGCACATCATTTGGAGGAGAGGCATCAAGAATGCCTTGAGTGACATTCTGCTGTAAAGCATGCTACAAAAAACAAAAATGCATGAAAAAATATTAATATGGTTAGTTATGCATAATTAATATAAATTATGTGACCACTAATTTTGGTAATTATATAACTCACAATGTTGTCAACAATTGACTGAACCTCCGGATTGTCTACCCGTCCATCTTTCTTCGTTCTTGCACGGATCCATAGCTCTGCGCGCTCGATCGGTTCGGTGGTGCCTCTCTCAGCTTGCTGCAAATTTATACATGCATTAAACATATGGACCTAGTAAATATTCGATAATTAAATTAAACTTACTCTTATAGTGTGTGCATGCATGTATACATATATTTATACATATTACGTACCATCTGCACCTCCAAACGCGGATATCCTCTACATCCAAGTCGATGGGGATATTTGTTGCCTTGCCGTACTTCCTTCCGATCTGCACTTAACTTCTGTAATTATTGTTGACATAATATATTTTAATATGAATTAATGTTCTATAAAATATGTTTGACACATTCATATATAATTAAATTCTATACCAATTTTTGTTTTATTTTTACCTTGAAGTCTTCACCAAGCCTGTGGCTGCGAAATAAATCCCAGTCGTCTTGTTTGATGAAAGAATACTTGTCAGTCGGTGGATGCTTGAACAGCTGGGGGTCATTCAAGTATGGGGTCACATACTTCTCAAACAGTTTATGTTTAAACCTCCTCCACTTCCCAGCGCAACTTCTAAAAGTGTGGTCCTTATGAGAGTCATCTTTCTTCGAATAACCCTACAACAACATCAATGTAGCATTTAGTAAATAAATCTATAATGTAATTCGGTTTAGGGTTATATATGCCATGGTATATTACCTTTAATGCAAGCCATAGGTTATCTTTCAATGCTGGAGACATATCGTTCCATGTTTTAATGGAAATTGGTACCGTTGAACGAGTGATTGAGCCCATCAAGTTGACCATCCTCACAGCTTCCTTGTTTAGGGGAGCTCCATGCTCATTGAACTGTATGTTCAACTGCTTTGCGTCGGCCTCCTTTCTAAACTCTTCTAACGTTGTAGGACCTCGACCTTTCCACTTAGGAATTGAAACACTTGCACCGGCTTCATCCTCTGTGGATAACGGCTCATTTGGAGGAAGAGTAATATCATCCTGATTTGGATCCATTAATCTGTAACACACAACATATCAATAAATTCGTGGAACCATGCATACTATGTAAAACGGTCCTAATTTAAATGCGTCGCCTATTGCTTATAAACTTTTATCATAGTACATATGTCGCCTTTTAATTTAAATGTGTCGCCTAATTAAATATATAGTTGTTGATGTCCTAACTCACATACTATTGGTTACATTTTAATTTAATGAATGAATTGACCAAGAAAAACATTGACCTGTTGGAAAATTTAAATGCGTTGCCTATGCTTATGTTTTAATGGTCTACATATGTCAATGTTGTCAACAATGCGTCTCCTAATGTATACATACAGTTGTGACATATATTATGGAATGAATAAATGTTCACCTACATATCAATAAATTAAAATAAAACACTTAAACTGTATATACTTTTATCCACATTTTCATGTTCATCTATATATTGTCCATCCGTGTACATTTGTATCCATATCCACTATAATAACAAAACTCATGGGATTTATCATAGTATGACAACAAATTACTTGAGAATTTATTTAATTTATTCCAATCAATTAGATCATAAAAATCCTAACACTCATAACCGTACGTACAACATCCCTTTATATACATTCAATAAACATACAAAGAGTCATATTAAATACAATATTTAATTTATTCTAAAATTATTTAAATTTATTCATCTTTTAGCAAAGATATTAACAACAATTTGGTCAACTAATTGGACATGAGAGTTGCATACTCGTTTGAGGCAGGCGGCGGCGGTAATGGAGGTTGAACAGTCCGGCGGGGAGAGACTTTGAGAGGAAGACAGTCCAGTAGTGGCGGCGGCGGCGGTAATGGAGCCCAACAGTCCGGCAGGGAGAGAGTTTGAGAGGAAGACAGTGGCGGCAGTGACAGTGGCGGCGGCGGGTGCTTGTTTGACTCCGGTGGGGAGATAGGTAGAGAGGAAAAGGAAATGGGGCCGGTTAGATGGGAGGGGAAGTGGGGAGAGAGCTTGCCATAAATTTTGGGTTGGTGGGAAGTTGTCCCGCCATAAATTTTCACCAAAAATTAAATATCAACTCATTCTCCAATAATGCACTATAAACGACACAAGCGTCGCC
Source organism: Ochetophila trinervis (assembly GCA_003254975.1). Lineage (NCBI taxonomy): Eukaryota > Viridiplantae > Streptophyta > Magnoliopsida > Rosales > Rhamnaceae > Ochetophila > Ochetophila trinervis. The sequence continues at coordinate 76,293 of QANX01003963.1, forward strand.
AATAATAACGTATTGGCGACGCTGGCGTCGCCAATTGACAGGACCCGACCCACTTGGATCCTGCCTGCGTGACTTAATGTTGCCACTAAGCCAGAAGCAGTCGTGAAAGTCCGCTAAATAAATTTTCAAAAGGGGTAAAAACCAACAGATCGGAAGGATTTCTGTACTGCCGAAAATTCTATTAAAATTTCGGCAGCATTTCGGCTGTTTTTTAACACTCCCCAAAAAAAAGCAAAAGCTACAAGCCTGCAAGGAAAACCAGTCCTAAACCATATTTATTCTACCAGCATGCAATTCCACACAAATAAACCATAATTCATTACAAAACTCAACACTTAAACAAATGTATTGTTTAAGTACGGTGTAGCTGGACTCAGTCTAAAACTGAGCTGCCTACATACCCTTTCTACAATGGATCAAGCTACCTGTAGTTCCGAGTGCATATTTACACTAAATATGCCGCAACTGATACAATTTCTACTCAAAAGTAAAGCCTCAAATACACGTTATATCTCACTTTCAATCACATCAACGTCATCACATCTCCACATCATCGTTCACCTCGTCACCATTTCCAAATCCGTTACCAACAGTACAACACAACATTCACAAACATTTCAATACAATCATTCACAGCAACTCAATTAATTCAGCACAATCATTTATTCTAGAGAACCATAACATAATATATATATAAGTTTCACACGTGCATTAATCAATTTACACCCAATTTCCATATTTTTCAATCACAAACAATTCAATTAAAAAAATAAACATTCTCAAGCAATTTATTTATCATTTTCAGAGCAAAAATCACATAATAACAGTCAATTTTTCACAAATAATCTATATTTAGCTCAATTAATCAAAATTCAATATAATCAACAATAATATGCAATCTATATATCAAAACAAAGCTTGAGGAAAGTGCAACACATTGGACAATTCAATTTGTCCAATGGTCACCGGCGGTGGCCGGAAAATTTATCCGAACCCACGGCCAAAATGGTCCTCTTGATTCCAGCCCAACCAGTGAGAATTTCATCAAATTGACGCCGGAATCAGGTTTCTGGGGTCCAGATTAGCGGAAAAGAAGCGAACCCGCTGCCGGAACTGACGGAATCCGGCGAGCAGAGGCAAAAACCACTTACCGGCATTCTCGCATTTTCTGGCGATCTGGCGGTTCCACGAGCGCTCGCCGGCCAGGTTGGGTAGAGGGAAGGACCGGCTTCAATCCCAGGGTGATGGTGCGGCCAGATTCTCGCCGGAATCCGGCGAACAGACCCGAGAACCAGCCGGCTTTCTCTCAAAGTTGCCGACGGTCTGGGCGGTCACTCGGTTGCCCATCGGTGTCGCTGAGACGAGGAGACTGCCGGCTTCAAGCTCCGGGTAATTTCCGGCCCAATCTAGTCGGAAATTGATCGTCGCTGGCGAAGGGGTTGAAACACGAGTTGGGTGTGCGCGGGAACCATCGGGAAAGAAGAGGGCCGAATTCCAGAAATTTCTGGAATTAAAAACCAGGCAAGGGCAGTTTTGTAATTTTCTCCTTTAAGTCTAGCCCAGCAAAATTACCAAAGTGCCCCTCACACTATTTTAACATTAACTTCTCGGTCTTAGCTCAGAATCAAGCATGCTACTAGTCTACGAACTCGTATCGACTAGCTCTACGCAATGGTACCACAATCGAAACAAAATTAAAACCACAGAAAAAGTCAACCACGGGCCCATTTACGGTCAAACTTGGTCAAATTTAGGAAATTTTTAAATTTTTCTCGGAACGGGGTGTTACACCAATACCCCTAATTTGTGTTTTTTTTCTTTTTATTTTGCATTTTTGATAATTTGATATATGGATACATAATGCATTTCCTTTCGTATAAATTTTAAGTATTAAGATTATATATTGTAGATGAAGAGTACAAATTACTTGAGAATTGAAAAAAAAAAAAAAAAGGTCACTAAAGGCGACGCTGGCGTCACCAATAATTCAGTATTGGCGATCCCAGCGTCGCCAATAATACAGTATTGGCGACGCTTGCGTCGCCAATACTCCTAATTTCTGTTTTTTTTCTTTTTTACATAATGCATTTTTTATAAGTTCACATTATTGACGAAAAATTAATGTAAAATCAATCATATATGGTATCATCATATAAACATAAATATATATATGCAAGTGCATAATGAACACAACAATTATGTCAATTATGCATTTAATGTAAATTGACATATATATGTAATTAATAGCTTTTAAAGAATTTGCATGCAATATCTATACTTTGTTTGCATAGTTAATAAGAAATATGTGACAAATTGTATAATGGATATGTTATATATGGATACATAATGCATTTCCTTTCGTATACATTTTAAGTATTAAGATTATATATTGTAGATGAAGAGTACAAATTACATGCAAAATAAAAAGAAAAAAACATACAAAAAGGTCACTAACGGCGACGCTGGCGTCCCCAATAATTCAGTTTTGGCGACACCAGCGTCGCCAATAATACACCTAATTTCTTTTTTTTATTTTTTTTATTTTGCATTTTTTGTAATTTGATATATGGATACATAATGCATTTCATTTCGTATACATTTTAAGTATTAAGATTATATATTGTAGATGAAGAGTACAAATTACATGCAAAATAAAAAAAAAAAACATACAAAAAGGTCACTAAAGGCGACGTTAGCGTCACCAATAATTCAGTATTGGCGACACCAGCGTCGCCAATACCCCTAATTTTTTTTTATTTTGCATTTTTTGTAATTTGATATATGGATACATAATGCATTTCCTTTCGTATACATTTTAAGTATTAAGATTATATATTGTAGATGAAGAGTACAAATTACTTGAGAATTAAAAAAAAAAAAAAGGTCACTAAATGCGACGCTTGCGTCGTCAATACTCCTAATTTCTGTTTTTTTTTTTTTTTTACATAATGCATTTTTTATAAGTTCACATTATTGACGAAAAATTAATGTAAAATCAATCATATATGGTATCATCATATAAACATAAACATATATGCAAGTGCATAATGAAAACAACAATTATGTAAATTATCCATTTAATGTAAATTGACATATATATGCAATTAATAGCTTTTAAAGAATTTGCATGCAATATCTATACTTTGTTTAACATAGTTAATAAAAAATATGTGACAAATTGTATAATGGATATGTTATATATGGATACATAATGCATTTCCTTTCGTATACATTTTAAGTATTAAGATTATATATTGTAGATGAAGAGTACAAATTACATGCAAAATAAAAAAAAAAACATACAAAAAAGTCACTAACGGCGACGCTGGCGTCCCCAATAATTCAGTATTGGCGACTCCAGCGTCACCAATACCCCTAATTTCTTTTTTTTTTTATTTTGCATTTTTTGTAATTGGATATATGGATACATAATGCATTTCCTTTCGTATACATTTTAAGTATTAAGATTATATATTGTAGATGAAGAGTACAAATTACATGCAAAATAAAAAAAAAAACATACAAAAAGGTCACTAAAGGCGACGTTGGCGTCACCAATAATTCAGTATTGGCGACACCAGCGTCGCCAATACCCCTAATTTTTTTTTTATTTTGCAGTTTTTGTAATTTGATATATGGATACATAATGCATTTCCTTTCGTATACATTTTAAGTATTAAGAATATATATTGTAGATGAAGAGTACAAATTACATGCAAAATAAAAAAAAAAAAAATACAAAAAGGTCACTAAAGGCGACGTTGGCGTCACCAATAATTCAGTATTGGCGACACCAGCGTCGCCAATAACCCTAATTTTTTTTTTATTTTGCAGTTTTTGTAATTTGATATATGGATACATAATGCATTTCCTTTCGTATAAATTTTAAGTATTAAGATTATATATTGTAGATGAAGAGTACGAATTACTTGAAAAAAAAAAACATACAAAAAGGTTACTAAAGGCGACGCTGGCGTCACCAATAATTCAGTATTGGCGACACCAGCGTCGCCAATAATACAGTATTGGCGACGCTTGCGTCACCAATACCCTTAATTTCTTTTCTTTTTATTTTTTTTTTATTTTGCATTTTTTGTAATTTGATATATGGATACATAATGCATTTCTTTTCGTATACATTTTAAGTCTTAAAATTATATATTGTAGATGAAGAGTACAAATTATTATTTTTTTTGTTGCATTGTTTATTGTTCAAAAATTCAATGTCAATCATATATGGTAACATATAAACATAAATATACCTTATCATTGCTCGCCGAATATAAACATAATTAAATTACATATAATTATCATATCGACATCCCTTCACAATCTTCACGAATATAAACTTCGTCACTGTCTTCGTCACTGTTAACATCAATGTCGTGCTCCACACAAGGGAGACGATTGGAAAATGGGTTATGATCCATGGGAGCGTCTTCGTTTTCATCGTCTTTGTTTTCATCAACAAATACAGCACGTTGTGGTGGAGATAGCACTACTGGCCAACGTGGATCAACCTGATCCTCGACGTAAAAAACTTGCTGCGCTTGTGAGGCCATGATGAATGGTTCTGATATGTGACCTAACTTATTAAAGTTGACACATGTAAAGCCTAAATCATCAATTGATATTAGGTTTACATTAAATTTTTATTGAAATATTACACAAACATGTTTACATAGATCATAAATTATCCATATATATGAATCTCGAGCATATCATTATCAGGTTTACATTAAATTCTGCATATCTCGATCGGCATCTCGATCCACATATGAAAAATGAGGGGTAGAAAAAGAAATTCGGATCCGCACCTTGTCCAAGTATTTGTTGCCTTGCCGTTCTATGATACTGAACAAGGAAGCCTCCTCTATGACAATGAAATATTTGATCTTTAGAGATAGGTGATCTACCAGAAGAATATACGACATTTTGAAATGGGTCGAAAACCTGAAAGGGAGTAAAGATCATAAATATTTCATTGTTTCCATATATTTTGAAATAGTATCAGCTAAAAGATAATGAAACCAAGAAGATCAATATTTCCATAGTTGCTTTTTTTTTCCAATGGTTCAAGAATATTTCATTCTTTCCTTTTATTTTGAAATAATTTCAGCTGAATAATTAGGCATAACAGCTGAAACTATTTTAAAATATAAGGCAAGAAAGATATATATATATATATATATGTAAAAGAGAGAAACAAATCATGAAATGTGGATTGTTAACGTGAGGATGTGCCTATTTATAGATACATAATGGTTGGTGGAAATTAAATGTTAGTAGATAGGTTGGAATTAAATACGGTAGCGAATGGTGATAGTTTGAAGCTATGGGCGACGCTGGCGTCGCCATTTTGAAGTTATGGGCGACGCTAGCGTCGCCAATTTGAATTTATGGGCGACGCTAGCGTCGCCATTAAGTATTTTTTTTTTCCAAAATATTTCTTTTACAATAATAGATGAGTTGATTACAAGATAGAATGAAACCTTTAATATGTATGAAGGTGAAGTACCTGAAGCGTATGGATCGACGATTTGTAGCTGGTCGATCATATAAAAGGAGAGCTGGTCAAAACTTTTTTGACATTTCCATATATTTTGAAATAGTTTCAGCTAAATCGAAGAAAAAAAAACGTAAGAATATTTATGCATATGTATTTTTTTTTTTTTCTGATGATTGTTTCTTTTACAGTAATAGATGATTTTCTTTCATAATATTGATATGTATTTATAGATACAGAATGGTTGGTGTGAATTGATTATTTTGGTATTGTGAAATAATTGTATGTGGTAGGTGTTGGCGCGCAACTATTTCGCGACACCTGCTCCAATGGGTGTCGCTGAATGCGATTGCCGCGTATATTTTCCACGACGCTTTACTAATGCCCGTCGCAAATGTATTTGGCGCGCAGATTTTCGGCGACACTTGTGGAATGCCTGTCGCAAATGTATTTGGCGCGCTTATTTTTCGCGACACTTGCCGCATTTGTGTCGCCGAATATGCTTCACGCCACATTTTTCGCGACGGTTTTCGATCGTGAGTCACGAGAGCTGATTTCACGAACATTTTAGCGACGTGGCTGCGTCGCTATTTTGTTAAAATACAGGCGACGCACTATGTTTGTGTCGCCGTTAGTTTATCGGGACGCAAATTTTTTGCTTCGTCGCGCATTTAGTTTCGCCGATTAAGGTTTTTGGCGTAGTGTAACTTTGTTAGCATTATCACTTTTATTTTGACCTCATTAGAAAGGTTAGGTTTCACTTCCATTTTCACAAAATTTTGATCTATGTATTTCATTACTCTTGCAACAATGCTATTGCTCAAGGCTTCCACATCTAAACTTTTCATGGACTTGGTTTCTCTCTTCTTTATGAGAGCCCTCTCAAATTCGTATGGATATGTGCTCATGGACATGTCTTCAATTAAATTTTATGCCTCTTGTGCTTTCTTTTTTGTAACTGCTCTCCTAGCGGCTGCATTTAACATATGTTTAGTAGTAAACTCAAGACCATTATAAATTTTTTTTACCTGTATCCAAAGTGGGAACCCATGGTATGGACACTTCTTAAGAAGGTCTTTGAATCTCTCCCATGACTCATAAAGAATCTCTTGGAAATTTCACTTTTCATCTTGGCGAACTTCGGGGGAGGAAAAAATTTGTCTAACAATTTTGCCTCCATCTCTTCCTAAGTAGTTATCGATCCTGCAGGCAAAGAACTAAACTAAAATTTTACCTTGTCTTTTAAAGTCGAAGAAAAAAGTCTAAGTTGAACAGCATCATTAGAAACACCATTATATTTACACATCTCACAAACATCAATAAAATTTGAGATATGTTAATTGGGGTCCTCATGAGATAAATCATGAAAATTAATGTCAGCAAGCAAAGAATTAGTAGAAGATTTAAGTTGTTTGCTTGAATTGGCGGCCTCCTAATACAAGATTGGTCTCCAACTCTCCTATGGGTAGCATACTCCCGTATAGGTCGTTCAACTTTTCTTTGTGGTTAAACTTGCTCCTCATTGTTCCTTGGTTGATTCTCTTGATTTTTCATTTTTTCTTTGTTGCTTGATTTGGCATCTCTTTGTTTCATTCTTCTTTCTCTCATGGATCAATCTATCTTCGGATCTAAATTAATTTGAACATGTCTCCTTTAGTTCATAAGCCAAAAAGAAATCTACAACATAAAACAAAACAACCCAACTCAAACAAAGAAAGCAAAAACTTAAACAAACTGAGAAAAAAATGAAAAATATTGAAAAATAAAATCTGGACAGCAAGCTAACTAAATGAAAATCACATAAAATAATGAGCTAGAAATCAAAACAAATGCAAAGAGAAGTAAAACAACTGATATACTATCAAACCAAAGACTAAGAACTCATAACATGATGCCTAAATTGATTAAAATGCAATTTAAATACTAAAAATGTAATCTGGACAGCAACTAAACAAATGCACAAATAATGCAAAAACAAAGATTTAATGCAAAGTAAAATTTAAATGCAAATAACATGCAATCCTAGAACAAAAACACTTAAAATAATGCAACATAGATGAGAAAGCTATAACTAATGCACAAATTAAACAAAAACTAAAAAATTGCAATTAACTTACTGTTATGTTTACTTAAAATGTAAGTAACTCAACACAGTAGCTAAATGATAAATAAAATAACTATAGACACTCTAAATATCTAACAAAGTGATAAAAAAACAATAATAGACTCAAAACAACAAACTAAGACACAAACAAACTCAAGAATGCAAGTTAAAGATTGCTGAAACATTTTGACAGCAACAATACCTTAAAATAAAAATTTGAAATAAAACATAAAACATGCCAATGCAAAACTAATGCAAAAATTAGTCAAAATTACCCTTAACACACTTAGCAATGAAATATAATTAAAAAAAAAGAAAGTAAATTAAAATTGAATGCTTAAAACACACCAAACCCAAAATATAAGCCAGATTTGAAAAAATTGACAGTTTTAATGCAAATTAAAAAAAAAAAACCAAAAATGAATGCAAATATATATATACACTTAAATTTATGATAAAAATTCAAGCAGCAACTAAATAGTACTAAGAAAGCAGTAAAAAATTGAAAAAAAGAACACCAACAACACACAAAACTGAAAAATTGAAATTTTAAATTTTTTATATTAAACAATAAACAAATTAAATAACAATGAAAATAAAATTGCTAAAAGTATCACTAAACCTAGTTCATTTAATATTAAAATATACCTAATCCCAGGCAACATCGCTAAAAACTTTATTGCGTTTAAGATTTATCACAATTATTTTCGCAAGTATATGAATCGTAACAAGTAATAAAGTGGATATTGCATGAACAATATCAGGATGTTGAACCCATAAGGATTAGATCCTGTTGTGGTATAATTAACTTACAAGTGCATGAATCAACAAGTAATAACGTTGATTTCTTAAAGAAAACTTGTATCGATTCCATGAGGAATAATGTCTCTAATTTTAATGATAAATCAATTGTTAACTAAATTAGTAAAAGTAAACGGAGATTATTTTGAATGATTGTTTGTTGAGTAACCAAGCATGTATTAAAATGAAAGCAATATTAAAATTTAGAACAAGGCAGCAATCTAGTATTTCAAGGTTTTGATGAAATAAAGATTATGACTTCACCACTATTACTCATATTTAGCCTAATGCATTATAGATTTATAGGTTAACCCCCCTTTAACCACATGTGACTAGAAGTTGATTTCTCAATGCTTTCTAATCTAGCAAGCATAAGGTATTTTATTATCTCTAATCTAAATACCAAAATTTAAGCCCTAAAACATGCAAACCCAATAAGATCTTGTTAAAGTTGTCACTAAGGCATGCAATATTTCTATAACCATGTATTTCATTACCCATCCGTACTTATATCCCTTATTTCTAAGCCAATATAAATAGTTAATCAATCCATATTTTCATGGAAGCATTAAGAACTACAATAAAATATTAACGTTAAACATGAATCAAATTCAAATATGCAGTAAACACTAAATAGTCATTTTAGGGTTACATCATACTCCTTATAGAAAATAAGTTACACATGATCTTAGAATTATTCATCAAGTAATTAAAAGATAACATAGAATATATAACAAATAGATTAAGAGTAAAGAGATCAAATCCAAAGTTGATAGCTGCTGGAATTTGTTCTTCAATCTTCTCCTCTTGGCTTCTCCAAACTATGATCAAAGTCACAAGGTTGATTCCTCCAAGGTTGGCCGAATTCCTTCTTGAACTTTGCTTTGTATCACAACTTTACTATGGAAAGAACTCTTAAAAACTAAACATAAAACCTAGGAAAATTGTTGTTGCGGTGAGAATGGGGAAGGAAAAGAAAGAGGGGTGCGGCTGGTGATGGTTGTAAAAGAGCTATAGCCGTGAGGGCTAGTGAGGATGGTGGTAGTGAATGTGATGGTGCATAGTATTTATAGGAGAGGTTTAGGAGATGTTTAACCCTAGAGTCCCTCTAAAACCTAGATAACATATTTACCTAATCTCCAGCTCTAAATGGCCAGCCAACCTAGGGTATTGTACTCTTTGGTACCTCCCATTCATACTAGGATAAGGAAATAATTCATATCCCTTTAGGAATCCAATTCAACTCTAATTCCAATTCCTTTTCCTAATTATTTTTCCAATTAATATAATTAAAATAATCTGACCTCCAATGTGGCATATGATGTGGTGAAATTCGTGCACATGGCTAGAGTGTGATTACATGGCAGTCCACTCATAGATGTCATCCTAGTAAGCAAATATAATTTCCTTTTATATCATCAATGTTCGTAAGCATATTCCAACCACACTTTGAGTGACCAAATGAACTTTCAACTCACTAATTCTAGTTGCAAAAGTCAGCTATATATCTTAGATTTCCAGGAATATTTTGTTTGCACAATTTAGGCATCGGGAAGACACTCACATTCCAATTTCCTAATATAGTGTAAATCTTCCGCAACTGATGAAATTGTTGAACTTGTAAATCAAACTAGTACTGATTGGCCAAAATTGTAATGAAACTTTAAAAAATTGAAGCCTAGTGAATCTTGAATCATTTGCAACTAGAATAGCACAAAACCTCAAAGTGTAGCTCCATATATTATTTTCTCAGTAAAGATTACGCAGAAATATAGTAATTCCAGATTTTGTCTTTCTTTTTTTGAAAATAGAAAAATACAGTAATTAAGTACTTATAAACTAGCTAAAATTCAATACAAAAAGTGGCATAACAACATTAACATTTTATGTCTATCAAATACCCCCAAAAGAAAGAACTAAAAACATATTCCTATAAAAACCAAATACCTTGATGAGGTTGCCTCGAAGATTACATAATCATATTAATTCAAAAGTAATTTCCAAGTGATTTTGCATCTCAACACCTTTATCTTCTATTCAAGACAATCATTACTTTCAGATATGTGTGTGAAAATAAAAACATTAAATAATACACTCAATATCATGCACTTGAATAAATCTACATTAAATAGAGATTGAAAATAAAAACATGAACTGCCATATACTTGACATAATTAAATAGCTCTCCACTAATGTAGATCAATGCATTACCTTGAATCAATAGGAATTTATAAGATTGTAATGTAAAGGCTAAAGGATAATAGGTTAGAAGAAAGAAAATTTATGAATTATGCTTATAAAACTTTTTGTTTTCTCCTTTCAAATACACTTGTCTTCTTCCCTTCCCAAAACAACTCTTTCTTTCTTTTTTATTTTTCTTTCAACTCCTTTTTCACCTTTTATGAGCATATTTTTTTCTTTTCTCTTTCCTTCCAACCCCCAAATTGTTCTTTTTCATACCTTGCTTGAACTTTTTTTTTTTTCAACATCAAAGATACAAGCCATGTTTTCTCCAACATCAACCACCCCCAAATTATCTTCTACTTCACTCCACAAATACAAATTTATAAGCATATATCAATTTTAGCATAAGCTCTCTTTGATAAATGTGTATAAGGTAGGAAAAAATATATTTGGGCATAGAAAGGTAAGTCAATGTGACTTAAGGAAGAAAAAGACTCTAATATGCAATCAATTATGCATCCTAAAAATGGCTCAAATAAGGTACTAATGGATAGATATTTCAAAGGTAGGCTAGAAAGGCTCAATCTCAAAACAAAAATGGTCTAAATCATATTCAAAGTAATGCATCTCTCTAGGATTTTGCCTCAAGCAATAATTATACAAGTTCTAGAGTTAAAAAATAATCACTTTAGTTTAATGCAAACCTTCTCCAAAATACAATCAAAATCATGCATATTTAGTAAAGTGCTCAAAATTGATTTTGAAAGTAATTACATGTGAACTTAAGTTTAGGTATTAGAGAATACACAAAAACAATTCCACTACCTAAGAATCAATTTATTCACAATCATATTTTTATCATAGGCTCATCAAAATATTAAAACCACCAAAAACAAAAAAAAATTCAGCAACAAAATAAAGTTTTAAAACTAAACTAAAAAAAAAATTTACAAACTAAAAAAGAAAACATCAAACAAAGAGAACCACCCCCAAATTAAGATAAACATAGTCCTCGATGTTCAAAACAAAGAAAATAATAATAATAAAGAGTAAGGGTAAAGAAGGCTTCCCCATTTGATGATATGCAATGTAATTGCAAACTTTAGGCTCATAGAAACTCCCTTTTTTCCGATTACACCTTCTATGCTTTTCCTTTCATTTTCTCTTCTTTGACACCTAAAAACACAAAACAAAACAAAATTTAAAATTTAAAACAATTAAAAATAAACTAAAATTAAAATAAAGCGAGAAATTTAAAACATTGGCTTGCCTCCAAAAAAGCACTTGTTTCAAGTCTTTAGCTTGACATTCTTTTAGTTTCAACCAGGGTCATATATAAGGATGTTGTCATCTTCATAGTATTTTCCAAGCTTCGGATATGGCAATTGTGCATTAGCTTGGAATCCTTGAAAGCTTTTGACATCAACGACTAAATCAGTCTCATATTGAATAAAAATTGTGAATGCAACAATGAGTTTAGCTCATATAAGTATGATCATGCTTGAATTAGCTTCTATTCACGTTCACTTGTCTTCAATTCATAGTTGGGAACTTGCATTCTTTAAAGAGCAACCATCATGATGCGCGAACATGTTCTTATTTTCCTCTAGTTTTGCTAACATTTCACTTGTTTGAGTACTTGATGTATCTTCTTGATGATCCTTAAGCCTTTTATCTTCATCTAATGGCTTTTAAAAATTTATCAATTCCTCAACTTGTTGACTAGAGTTAATTCCTACACTATTAGGCAAATCTTCTTGAGTCCTTTGTGAAATTGCTACCTCTAGTTGCTCTATGGAAATTGCAAAATCTTTAAATATAGTAGATAGGTCATGACATGATTCCTAAAATTGTGCACAAAATTTAGCACAAGACTCTTGAATTCTCTCCACAGATTCTTCTAATGTTGATTTTCTTTGATGTTGCAAAATCTTTGAATGATCAAGCCATGCATATTCTAGTTGATTGTACCATGCAGAGTCGTATGAGTTGGGAGGAGAGTTGTTTTGCCATGAGAAATCCTCATATGAATGTTAAGGGTAAAAAGAATTTCTCACTTGACAATCAAAACTTGAATGGTTACCTCCACATAATTTGCATATAACATATTGGACTCCATAATTCCCAATTCCATTCCAATAAGATTGATACCTATAATCTTGAAATTGCATAATATATTTTTAATTCAGAGACTGCGTCCTTCTCAATTTAATTTAATTTTCAAAAAGTTCCTTATTAGTTGGAAAACTCATAAAACTAATAAAAAAAAGCACAAACTAGAAAAACAAATGAAAAACATAAATTTAGACTAACAAAACAAAATTCCAGCAACTAAATTAAAAACTAAAAATCAAGTTAAACAAACTAAATAAACTCAAAATATTTAAAACTAACAGCAAACTAAATTAAAATTAAAGCGAACACAAAACTAGCGCAAAATAAAATCAAAAACAGCAAGCAAAACAAATAAAAAACAGTAATAAAAAGTGCAGTTATTCTTTTCTTTTCAGATTTTTGAAATTTTTTTTATATCAAAATCAAAGACTAATAAAAAAGCAAACAAAACAAAACTCAAAATCAGTAACTTAAACCTAAAAGCTGAAATAAATAAAAAACATTAAACCATATTTTTTTATAACAAAAACTGGAAATAACTAAAAACACCTAAGCATCCACAAAATTGAAAAACTTAGCTACTTCGATTTCCTCCTTCTTCAAACTCGAATTGGATTGCTTTGGATTCAAGAAAGCTCTCCAATCGTTGTTCTTTGATGGCTAAAATCGAACCTATAAAAAAAAAGATTAAACTAAAAACAGTAATTTAATTAACAAAAAACTTAAAATCAAAACTAGAAATAATTAGTCCTCGGCAACGGTGCCAAAAACTTGTTCTAGTATAATTAACTCACAAGTGCATGAACCAACAAGTAATAAAGTGAATTTCTTAAAAGAAACCTGTATCGATCCGACGAGAAATAATGTCTCTAATTTGAATGATAAATCAATTATTAACTAAATTAATAAAAGTAAAAGGAGATTGTTTTGAATGATTGTTGTTTGAGTAACCAAGCATGAATTAAAAGGAAAGCAATATTAAAAGTTAGAATAAGGCAGCATGCAAGTATTTCAAAGTTTGGATGAAATAAGGATTATGACTTCACCACTATTACTCATATTTAACCCAATGCATTATAGATTCATAGGTTAACCCTCCTTTAACCACATGTGACTAGAAGTTGATTTCTCAATGCATTCTAATCTAGCAAGCACAAGGTATTTAATTATCTCTAATCTCAATACCAAAATTTAAGCCCTAAGACATGGAAACCCAATAAGATCTTGTTAAAGCTGTCATTAAGGCATGCAATATTTCTATAACCATGTATTTCATTGCCCATTCATACTTATATCCCTTATTTCTAAGCCAATATAAATACTTAATCAATCCACATTTTCATGGAAGCATTAAGAACTACAATAAAATATTAACCTTAAACATGAATCAAATTCAATTATGCATTAAAAAACTAATAGTCATAATAAGGTTACATCATAATCCTCGTAGAAAATTAGTTACACATGATCTTAGAATTATCCATCAAATAATTAAAAGATAACATAGAATAAATAACAAAGAGATTAAGAGTAAAGAGATCAAATCCAAAGTTAATGGCTGCTGGAATTTGTTCTTCGATCTACTCCTCTTCGCTTCTCCAAACTATGATCAAAGTCACAAGGTTGATTCCTCCAAGGCTGGCCGAATTCCTCTTTGAATTTTGTTTTGTGTATCACATATTTACTATGAAAGAACTCTTAAAAACTAAACATAAAACCTAGGAAAACTGTTGTTACTGTGAGAATGGGGAAGGAAAGGAAAGAGGGGTGCGACTGGTGATGGTTGTGAAAGAGCTACAGCCGTGAGGGCTAGTGAGGATGGTGGTAGTGAATGTGATGGTGCATAGTATTTATAGGAGAGGTTTAGGAGATGTTTAACCCTAGAGTCCCTCTAAAACCTAGATAACATATTTACCTAATCTCCAGCTCTAAATGGCAAGCCAACCTAGGGTATTGTAGTATTTGGTACCTCTCATTCACACTAGGATAAGGAAACAATTCATATCTCTTTAGGAATCCAATTCAACTCTAATTCCAATTCAATGTCCTAATTATTATTCCAATTAATATAATCAAAATAATCTGACCTCCCATGTGGCATATGATGTGGTAAAATTCGTACACATGGCTGGAGTGTGATGACATGGCAGTCCAATCATAGATGTCATCCTAGTAATAGTTTCCTTTTATATATCAGTGTCCATAAGCATATTCCAAGCGCACTTTGAATGACCAAATGAACTTTGAATTCACGGATTCTAGTTAAAAAAGTCAGGTATATGTCTTAGCTTTCCAGGAATATTTTGTTTGAACAATTTGGGCATCGGGAAGACACTCAAATTTAAAATTTCCCTAAGATAGTCTAAATATTCCGCAACTGATGAAATTGTTGAACTTGTAAATCAAACTGGTACTGATTGGACAAATAAATTGCAATGAAACTTTATAGTATTGAATTCTAGTGAATCATGAATCATTTGCAACTAGAATCGCACAAAACCTCAAAGTGTAGCTCCAGATATGATTTTCTCAGTAAAGATTGCGCAGAAATACAATAATTCCAGCTTTTGTCTTTCTTTTACTGAAAAAAATACAGTAATTAAGTACTTTTCATTAACAATTAATTATAAACTAGCTAAAATTCAATATAAAAAGTGGCATAAAAACATTAACATTTTATGCCTATCAAATCCTAATTACCAAAAACCTTAATTTTGATTGATATTTAAGTAGCCATTTGACATTTGTATTGATTTTGCAAAAAATGTTCTTTTTCACATGCAAAGTGGAAAAAGATAAAAATCAATAAATTTCTTATTGAAATAAACACAATATAGCAAATAAAAAGCTCAAAAGATAGCCTAAAACAATGAAATTTTTAGGCTTATCATTTGTCAAGTAATAAGAGAAGAAAAAGGAATAAGAGAAGAAAATCTATGAGGTATGACAAAGGAAATGGTAGGAATCCTAGGCCATCTGAAAAGTATTTGTCAAAATTTGGCATTGGCATGCAGTATATAATGCTAGTACTCTTTAGAGTGAAGAACTCCCACATTTTGGGATATGGTGCAACTGGAAAATTCTAGAAAAGAAATTTCTTGTGGGGTGATGAAGGACAAAGGGAGATTGAGCTGTAGAAATGGAAGTATGCTCATTCATTTATTGTTATTTATAGTCAAGATGTTAATAGTTAGATTGTTAAGAAACCAATAGTCAATGATGATGAATCCATTAATAAGGGACATGTAGTCCAGGATACATATAATTGGTAATGATGCTCCTTTAAGAAGGTCATAGAGGGTTCATAAACCTATGATGATTATGTTGTTATGCAAGAACACGTATTTGATATAAGCAATAAATTGGATTCAATAATTATTAAAAGTCCATAAGTATTTTGCAATCTAATATTTAGTTAGATGTAATGAATGATGGTGACATTCACCAAATATGGTTTTAAATGTGGTTAAATTGTAACAAATGGATGTCAGAGCTACTTTACTAAGTGAAAATTTATGTAAGATATGGAATCAAAATTTGATTTGTATGCTCAAAAAGTTAATTTATCAATTGAGCAAACTTGAGGTAGTGGTATATCTCATGTTTGATGATGTCACCATAACTTTTTATTGGAGAATTTTATAGAGTGTCAATGGGAGCAACCTAATATTTATGGTTTATATGTGATGGCATATTAGTTGCATTCAATAATTCTTATAGGGATCAATGATAACGTTTTGTCCATGTTTCAGTATGTTTGGTGATATACTATTTTTGTCCAATAATTATGACCTTTTGATTGAGACTTATTGAATGTTATTTAGCCAATATTTTGATATGGAGAACATTAGAAATACCTCTTATGTTTTGGAAATAGAGATTTTCCGAGCTATGACTAATGGTGTCTCAAAGAACCTATATTAGTAGCATTTTGAAATGTTCAAAATGGACAACAATTCTCCTGGTAAGGTTTCGTTGGTAACAAGTGACCATTTTTCTAGTGATTTGTTTACCAAGAATGAAAGTGAGAAAAGGATAAATGAAAATGGTCTATTGTATTGTTTCTATTGTTATTGTGAGTCTACTCAAGTTTGCATATAGTTTGATATTTCTTATGTTGTAAGTATGCTTGGTAGATATTTGAGTAATCCCAACCTTATGTATTGGCCAAGAAGTCAATAAGGTATAAATATATCTTTAGAGTATGAAGAATTATATATTGACATATCAGTAAACCAACTCACTTAGTGTGGTTGGCTATTGTAATGCGAATTATAATGACTCTGTAGACGATATCAGTTCCAGTACCAGGAATATGTTTGTATCATGGCATGAGAGGTTATTTTTTCGAAGGTTTCTAAGTTGATTGTTGTAGCATCCTTATTTGTAGAGCCAAAATATATGTTGTGTGTTTTGAGGCAACCACTGAGGCTGTTTGCCTTTGAAATTTTGTGTATCTCTGACTCCATGTGAGGCTAATAAAAATGTAATGTGATAATTTCGAATAAATAAATTTTATCTAATAATATTATGAGTACACTAGGGCCAAATACATCAATGTGAAATTAAATATACAAAGTGAAGGGAAGTGGTAGGAAACCTCATATTTATTGTGTACACACGCATTTATAATATTTTGGCAGATTCATTAACCAAGAGCTTGCCTACAGGCATCATTCATGAGCATCTATTCTAGATAAGGTTGTTGAGCAATTGAGACTTTATTAAGTTAATGGGAGTATTGTAATTTGTATTGTTGAACATGATTTGTTTATATAATATTGCCTTATTGAATAATGCATACATAGAAGTGGATCTTTGTCATATATGGATGTGTGCACACATATTGTCTGTTTCCTCCATGAAATATGATTGTTTGAGATGTTTGGTCTCTCTCTATATATGTGTTTATTTGTTCCATTAATACTGTTGTAAATCTATCACTAAGATTGTGTATTTTGTATCAAATCGATACACTATATGCATGATTGAAATGGTGATGGTTATTTTCTGAGTTTTACAAATATTGAATCTCTGGTATCTAGGTTATTTGTGTACCATGTCGGTATAATATGCACTAAATTGAAATAGTCAGGTCTGTTTTGTGAAAGATTCTGTAGTAAGTGAGTATTGGTTAATGGTTGATAATTATGCCATCTAAATGGAAGAATGTTAGAATAATCAGGTGGACTCACTTACTCAACACCAATGTTCGAATAATGGAATTAGAAACATTGATTAATAAATTGTAATGAGGCCCATTGGAGTCACTCTGTGTTTATTACTTGGTGAGCTTACTATCTAATCTTAGTAAAATTCTAATAGAATTTGGATTCATCGCTATTTTTAAATATATTATTTTAATTATATTATTATTTTATGTGGTTATAAATAAGAGATGAAAGCCATTCTTTTAAAACATATGTATTATTTTGACCTAGTGAGAGAGAGTAGAAAGTTGGTTTCATAATGCTTTCTATAACCTTGATTATTGTTTTATAAGTGTTTAGGCTCTATAATGTAAGAATTTCTAATCAGATTATGATGAATAGTATGTTAATTTATTCTAATGAATAACATGAGATCTAGATGAGATGATTAGTTAGTCTGCTACATTTATAGATATTATTTCATAATATATTTATTACCTTTAACAAAAACATAGATGTTTCTATCCCGTCTTTCAACCATAGGTCACGCTACTTCTGTCTACTTATACTTTCCAATCAATTCCTTTGTTCTCTGAGCTCCTCTTAAATTTGCTTCTATATGTGCCAATCATCAACATTAAAAAACTGTAAGTATATTAGCTCCCTCTCCAGTAGAATTATAATCTGCTAACCAAACGAAAATGGCTTTTGTTCCACTTTCTTAAAGCCACGGGGAGGTGTTATTCAATCTTTTGATAAACAAATGAGCTTATGTACCATTTCTAACATGATTCTCCCAAGCTTGACTAACACCCTCTTAACAAAAAATACCAATTGTCCATGCTTCCAAAAACAATTGAAGGGGCTAGATAGAATATAATAATCCCTTTCCTTTTCATTCTCTCTCACAAACAAAGTAAAAATTCCAAAAAATAAATCTTTCCTTATTTTATATGAAAATAGAATTATGATGAAAAGTATTTCGGTCTTGATCATTTTATCCATCTCAATTTTATTTATTTATTTATTTTTCTTAACATGTTAGTCTAGCTAACTCGATCTGTCCTCTACCGTGCATCTCGAATTCTCATATTTGAAGGATGGGTTAATCTTTTTTACCACTATTATTATTTGAACAAAATATTTAAACAATTCTTTTCTTTTTTATTATAATTATTTTATTGTAAACGATTCTTAAAGCTTGGAACCGATTCATATGCGTCATAAGCATAATTTCGTCTATAAATAAGATCCATCTCACATGAGAACATTCTTGGACCAGTTCGATTATGTTCTAAGCATCACATGGCTCACCCATCAAAAAGGAAAGCAAAAACAGTGAGAGAAGGAAAATATTCTTTCTCTTTTTTTTTTTGGTAAAAGAAAATGTTCTTTCTCTTATATGTGTATTATATATTTATACGACATATAAAGGAGAGTTGAGTTCAAGTTTTGGTCGTGGTTTTTTGTCCATGCTGTTTTTCTTTTTCCATTCTCTCTCTTTCCATTCCCCTCCCAAAACAACTCTAAGTTGGGTTCTGAATATTCTTTTTTGTTTTGTCAATCTTAAAACAATGAGGTTTACATTTTTGAAAGAAAGTTTTAAATGTTATACCCTATTTAACCCTACTTTTGGGAAACGGATCACAACAAACGTGAACGCATTGTGGTAAATTGAAAGCACCTTTCGATGAGTTGTCTATTCCAATCCCAAAAGTTCAGTTAAATATATATATATATTTTTTTTTATTCATCAAAAATCATATCTTTTGTATTATATGATGGATTTCTCTTTTTGTATATTTTTTTTTGGTAATTGATTTCTCTTTTTGTATAACTGGAAACAAACTGGAATAAAAGGTATGTTGGTAAAAATGCCCTCCTTACGATTGAATGTTTTGTTCACAAGGGTATGATGGCTTTTGACGTGGTTTTGTCTGAAGTATGGCCCTGGTAGTGGTTTTATTAATAACCAAATTATTAGTGTATTTTGGGTTTTTAGTTTGTGTTGAGAAAATTGTGGTGGCTGTGAAAAAAACGTTGGAGAAAGTAGCAAGAGCAAACATTTGAAATTTCGTCTCATTGATCATCCCAGTTGTAAAAGAAATTCTTATTTCTTCTCTGTGTTTAGAATTGCTTTCAGTGTAGGTGTTTCTTTTTTATGTTATAAAAAAATGATTTTTTTTTTAAGTTTTATAACTTTCTTGATATGTTTTTTAAGAATTTTTAATGGTAAAAACATTGGAAACTTAAACTTGGGTTTTTTTACCTCCCGGAATGGCAATTTTTTATAAAAATTCTTATAGAAAAATTTCTTGACGAAAATTTAAACTTGGGTTTGATTAATTAGTGTATTTCGAACACATTAGTTGATTTGAATGGTAATGCATGGCATAAAACGTTAGAAATTCAATAGCATCCCTGGAAATAATTTAAAAACAAAGAATGTTTATAACGGAGCTTACAGAACTTTATACATATCGGTGAAAGGATATTTTTATTCACCGTGTGTAGTGCTTACGTATACAATACACACAAACTTACCACAAAATAAGAACCATTATCCTACAATAAACAAACTTCCTAAAGACATGGTAAAACCAGTTTCCACTATTTCTTAATATTATAACAATTGCTTATTGATACCTAAAGACTAGGACAACACAATAACTTACAAAACTCTCCCTTAAACTGAAATATATGCAAATATTTAATCTGAGTAACTTTTGGAAATATCTGATACTTATTATTCCAAAGAGCAAATCCAAGTAGCTTCCCCAACTTCAAGAAAGTTGCCAAATTTAGAGGCTTAGTGCAGATATCAGCACTACAAAAAAAAGGGGATTTTGTGACAAAAATCATTGTGACGGTCACTTAATCGTCACATAAAGTGGTTTTATAGTGACACACATATATGGATCCATCACAAGTGTTACATTATGTTACATTAAATGTGACAAATTTTACATCGTGACAATAGGCTGTCACTAATTGTCATAAATTTGTTGGCGCTAATTTTTTTTTTTTTAGTTATTTGAGTTTATTTATGATGGAAATCACAAATATTGTAACAAATTCCATTAAAAAAATTATATAAAATTCGAAATGATTCTGTGATGGTCTTATACCGGTCACATTTGTGTATATTGTTAATTGTGACAGTCATTTTGTCACAATTAAACCTAAAAATCAGGTAAGGCTGCACATTTTTATCAAAAATTTTTTGGAGAGAAATATGCCTCCCATACAATTTGCATAACTATGATGGAATTTTAAACATTTGGGTCACAATTGTTACTTCAATTTATTAAAAATACGTTAAATATTTCCTTCACTTAGCCATAGGAGAAGTGTCGTGTGTCATCCTTAATGGCAATTTTGAAAGTTTTTCCACTCCAAAATGATGTCTCATTAATGAGATATATGTTAAATGTATTTAGGCCAAGTAAAACATTGCATTTTGACTTCACTTTGCCATTTGACTACCTATCATCGTGTTTGACACTTCAGACATTCAATCGAAGGGGTTTGGTTCTCAGAAAAGAAGAGTCCTCACTGCAATGGTAGTTCGTCTGCTTGTCGTAGAGAGTTTGCCGTGAAGTGTGAAGTCCAACTTAGCGTCCAGTAGTGCCGATTCTCCCCCTACAATCATCAATCCTTCAATCGCAGGTAAGGTATTAGTCAATTTGGGATTTTAGGGTTTAGGAAATTTGCGGTTGCATCAAGTTGGAATTATTGATTACAATCTTCTATTTTAGGTTTTGATAGGAAATTTGTGGTTGTAACAAGTTGGAATTATTGATTACGATCTTCTGATTTCGGTTTTGATTATTTCTATAGGCATCAAATGTACAAGCGTTGGATATAACTACAACTCAGTTCTTTGATTTTTTTCAAAGTTTTGAGTTTTAGTTTTTCATTTATCTGGGGTGCTTTGTAGTTAAGAAGTTAATTTTGGTTCTTAATGAAGGTATATTATGTTTCCGTGCACCTATTTTCTTTCAAAGCAAAGAAATTATGTTTGGACTTACTACTTCTGGTTCATCCATCTTTTATTTTTATTTTTTTTCCATTTTGGGGTTTGTTTGTATGATCATGTTCAATGAGTATTTTTTTTAATGTGACAGTGTACCGTCACAGATGTCCTACCTTCATCAACTCCATGCTTCCTTAGATGTCGTATTTGAACAACAAGTTTTGAACTTCTATTTAGAACATGAAAACTTCATTTGACTACTTCTGGCCAAAAGCTTTTTGGACTACCACTCACTTTTAAAAGAATTCGAACCATACTTTAAATTGTGCAGTTCTTTCTCTCACATACTCCATTTGGCTGAGGCTTGTAAGCTACAATAAGTTTCCTTGCGTTTCCATATAACTCACATAAATTTGTAAAATCATGTGAGTTATATTTTCCTCCACTATCTGTGTAAATATAATTTTAATATTTGGCCCTGCAAAAAATAAACCCATCATTTCCAACTAAAATCATCAACGAACATTCTGAAATAATGTTTACCTCCATTTAATGTTGGATTTAAAGGCTCAGAAAGGTAAGAATGAACCAGTTCCAACTGCTTCTTAGCTCTCCAACCATCAACCATCCTCTTTTACTATAAAGTCCTTAATCCACCAAAATTTAAATGCCCATATTGTAAATGCCATAACTATCCTTCATTTTTTAATTTTGCTAAAATAATAATGTGTTGTGTTGTGAATATACAATGGAAACATTCGATTTGCTGTCATTGTAACTTGGGTAATTAAACCCAAGTTTTCATCTTGAATTGGACAAACACCATCCTTGATAGAGATTTCATCTTGAATTGGACCAACATTGAGCAAGTTAGTTTTTAAATATGGAACAAAAACAACATTCAGAATAGAAAGTGTAAAATTTCTCTTAGTTTGGATTGAAACAATTTTTTTTCCCATAACATATACTATAGAGTTATCACTAACCTTTACAGTATTTCTAAAAGATTCATCCAAATCTGAAAATGCAGCTTTAATTCCACACATATGGTTGCTACAGCTAGTATCTAAATACCATGAATTCTTATTAGTTTCTTCTTGAATACGAGAGACCATGAGAAGAGTAATCTCTAATTCCTTTTCAGCAAAATTAGACCTTTCACTACATTCATTGCATTGTTCGTTGAAATTGGTATGATATTCGGAACGATAATGACCATACTAGTGGCGCGAAAGTATTCAATAATCACGATCCTTTCCTTTTTCTTGAGAGTCCGCTCCTTTGGTTTCTCCTCATTTGTGAAACTTGTACTTTCCTTTTGTACCACCTTTGTCATGGCCAACACCTTTTGCATTTGTTTCTGCTAGAAATACTTGCTCCTCCTGATCTTGCTTACTTAAATTTTGCTCATGCACTAGGAAAGAACTTTGCAATTCATCAATTGACAGTGTGTCAATTTCTTTTGATTCATCAATTGAACAAAAAATAAAATTAAAATTTTACCATCATTGATCGAAGAATCTTTTCAACTATAGTTACATCCTTTAGCTTCTCTCCATGAATCCGCATCTTGTTCGCGATTGCTATCCTCCTTGCAAAGTACTTTGAAACTGACTCTCCCATCTTCATTTGTAGAGTCTCAAATTTAGCACCAAGAGCTTGAAGATGCACTCTCTTTGCTCTTACTGTTCCTTGATATTTCTTTTTCATGGAATCCCAAATCTATTTAGAGGTGTCTTTGTTGATAATTGTCTCCAAGATTGAGCAATCAATAGCTTGGAAAAGATAATTTTTCGCTTTGAGATCTTTAAACTTGTGTGGTTTCAACTTTGCTTTTTGTGCATCTATCTAGACAATACCAGCAAATGGTTCAGCTGCACCTGCAATAACAACCTACCAATACTCTTTGGACCTCAAAAAATTCTCCATTGACATTCTCCAATGATCATAATGACCATCAAAGCATGGAATTGCAAGTTGAACACTATTCTCAAATGTCATTAATAATTTGCTGTAGCAACATAAAGATAAGCAGAAAAAGAAATTGCTGCTCTTTCTCTCACTTTTCTTTCTTATGGCTCTAATACCACTTAAAGTAATTTAAAACATAGAATGCTTATAAGAAAGAAGAATTCTTACAATACTCTATAGATATCAGTGAAAGTATATTTTTATTCACAGTGTGTAGTGCTTATATATACAATACACACAATTAACTTACCACAAAATAAGACCACTATCCTACAATAATCAAACTTCCTATAAATCTAGCCAAACCAGTTTCCACTACTTCCTATTATTATAAAAATAGCTTATTGACACCTAAAGACTAGGACAACACAATAACTAGGAATCTCGCTTGAAAAAACAACTTAAAATCTTTGTAAATCTTATTTTTGACCAAAAGTAGAGATTGGATTTAATTATGACATATATTTTGAATGTGTTTGATGTTATTATTGGTGTACTATGGCTTGACTGCATAAGAATTTGAAGTTTTTTGCACGGTTCTGACCAAATAAGAAGTTAATTTTAAAACAGGTACTTGTGTTCATAATTTGCATAATTGAGTACGGATATCAACCAAAATCTCTATTGTGAAGGAAA
Source organism: Ochetophila trinervis (assembly GCA_003254975.1). Classification (NCBI taxonomy): domain Eukaryota; kingdom Viridiplantae; phylum Streptophyta; class Magnoliopsida; order Rosales; family Rhamnaceae; genus Ochetophila; species Ochetophila trinervis. The sequence goes on from QANX01003963.1 coordinate 100,736, forward strand.
CCTGGAAATTGAAAAACTTCCAGGTCGAAATAGCTAATCGTGCGACCTTTGTTGCAGAAACTGGGTCGACCCGCTGGGATTTGTGCTTCTTTCTTTTTTCAAATGATGAGGCATGTATTTTCTGATCCTCCTCACTATTTCCACATGTCTCTTGACTTCCTTGGCCTTATGATCAATGTAAATTTCTTCATTGGCATGCACAGGTTTGAACTCTTCCATGGTTTCAGTTTTTACTTGCTTCTCCTAAAAGTTTTTGGCTTTTTTCTCATTTTTAGTTACCTTCACCATGCATATTGTCTCAAGAGTAATAAAATCCAAGGACCAAAATTTTGTGAAAAAGGGAGTGAAACCTAACCTCTCTAATATTTCTTGTATTACTTGTGGTAGTGAGGAGCATAGTGAGATTGATTGCCAAAAACAATCCTTATACGAAATTTTTATGGAGCCAATCAATAAAACAAACCTTATTCCATTACATACAATCTAGGATGGAGGAATCACCCTAATTTCTTGTGGAGCAATAATGGAAACAATCAAGGATGCCAACAAAAGCAAGGAAATGAATTTCAAAGCCAAAACCATCAAGGAGGCTGTGAATACTAACTCCAAAACTCTTTATTTTCTAATCCTTCTACTTCTAATAATTCCAACTAGCAAATCAATTAAATAGAGCGTAGGAACTTTGCCAAGCCAAACCAAGACAAACCCTTGGGAGCAAGTGAAAATGGTGGAGGTAACTAAAAATGAGAAAAATAAAACTGAAACCCTTTATGAGAAGCAAGTAAAAACAGAAACCATAGAGAAGTTAAACCCTATGCATGCCAAGGAAGAAAAGGAAGAAATTTCCAATGATCATGAAGCCAAGGAGGCCGAGAGACATGTGGAAATAGTGAAGAAGGAAAGAAAATATATACCTCCTCATTTGAGAGTAGAAATAAAGAAGAAATAAACACAAAGAAACACAAACCCTAGAGGGATTTCCAAAAAAATAAGCAAAAATAAGGGGAGTTTCTCTATACCTTGCAAAGTTTTAATATGTCTAATGCATTATGTGATTTAGGTGCTTCTATTAATGTGATATCAAGTTATGTGTTCAAAAGGTTAGGTTTGCTTGATGAGCATATAAAGCCAACCACCATAAGCATTCTAATGGCTGCCATACTACCATAAAGCCTTTAGGAATTATTGAAAACCTTGTACTTGAAGTAGGTATGTTTAAATTTCATTTGGACTTTTTTATTATAGAATCCAAAAAGGAAAAAGGTACTTTAACATTAGGAAGAACATTTACTGTCTAAAGTATGATCAAAATTGATGTTTCTAAAAGTAAGCTTACTTTGAAAGGTGAGTGGGGACAAAAAAGGAGGTGTTTTACATGTACAAAGGTAAGTCTTAGATACAAATGTGGAGGATGTCATGGTTTCTATTCTTAGGAATGGGAGAAGGCATTTGAGGTATCACAATGGAGATTAGAAAGGGAAAATATAAAAAAAATTAAATAAAAAAGGGAAAACAAAAGAAGAAGAAAAAATAGTGATATATTTAGGAGATGAAAAAGAAAAAGAAGAAGAACCAGATAGAGAAATTGAAAAATAAATTGATAGGTTTTTATAAGAAGAAAGGAGAGAAAAATAGAATAAAAAGAATGAGAAAAGAAGAGAGAGAAAAAAAGAAGGTAAAAGAATTACCTAGGAAGCTAGAAGATCATGGTTCATTCTTGTGAAGAGTAGCATTAATGGTGTTTCTTTTGATAGATATATACTTGATAGTGGAGCTTCTTGTAACACTATGACTTACTCTTGCTTTGTTCAATTAAAGTTTAATCAAATGAAAAAAATTGGAGCCATGTGATTATAAAATAAGCGTAAATAGTAGTAATTTTACCTCACCTCTTGGTATGATGAAAAATATTATTGTGAAAATTGATGATCTAGCTTTTCCTATAAATTTTATAGTCATCAAAGGAGCAAAGGATTACTCATACTAGGAAGACACTACTAAGACCAACATGGATATGTCAAAGGGAATTTTTACTACCACTAATGGAAGTAAAAATTTATCTTTCAACATGTACCCCGAGACATCAAGGAATGAAGGAGACAAAGTCTTAGCTAAGTTGGATAATCCTAAATAATAAGAAAAAAGGAGTCAATCTAATGGCTTTAAGCACGTGCTCTTCAGAGGCACCCTAAGGAAATTTTGATTTTTGAGTCTTTTTGTTTTTAGTTTATTTTTGTTAAATTTTTGCTTGCTGTTTTGTTTTTATTTTCATAGGTCAAGAGAAAATTTTCAAGAAGAACCCAAAAGAGATCTCAAGGGTTTAATGCTTTTTAAAGGGGAATTTTTACTACCACTAATGAAAGAAAAATTTACTTTTAAAGTAAGAAGCAAGTTGGAAGCTTGCTGAAAAGTTTGATAATTTGTGCTAATTTGTGCATTTGGAGCATTTTATTTCATCTAGGTGCATGGGCTCATGAGCTTTGGTCAATGACCACAACGTGTGGATACAAACCAACTGTAGAGATCAATTTTCAAGCTTCCAAGTGTCAAATTGAAAAATTCTCTTTATCAAAAATCTAGTGAACCTATCTTTATCCACTTGATTGTTTTGCTTTTATTTGAATTACATTGATTATTTCTTCACTTTTCTTTGTTAGATTTGATTTATTTGTTAGATGTTTGAAGGAACTTGAAATGCTTAATGGAAAGGTAATACATTAGAGAAAGAAAAGTCAATAAATAAGAGAAGGTTGCTTGTTGTGCAAGCTACCCCTATGCCTATCAAAGATGGACTCAAAAAGGAGAGTATTTTCTCTTTCGTCTAATATTTATTTATTGCTCTATGATTTGTAACATTGAGAATAATGTTCATCTTAAAGTTTGGGCCAGGTTTCTATGTTTGAAGTTTCTTCTTACTACCTAATTTGTATAGTTGTTAATTTTTGCATGTTTGTTTAGTTTAATTTTTTTAGTCAAAAATTTCAAAAAAAATTAAATTAAAAGAATTGGTGTTGAGAGGTTCTTTGTGTTGTTATTTTGCTTTTTAGGATGATATGACTAGCCTGTGATGAGAATATGATTGAAAATGCATTGATTCTTAATTAATGGAAGTGTGTTGTGTATGCTTAGATGCCTAAAATATATTCTTATGTTATTTTCTTCCAAACATTTTGAGCACAATGATCATTGTTCACATGATTATGATTTTTTTGAAGAAGGTTTACACAAAATAGAGTGCATAAATTTCATTGAATTTTAAAAATTGCATGATTGACACTCAAGGTGAAAACATAGGCTGATGCATTACCAAGAAAGTGATTTACACCATTTTAGTTTTTTTTTTTGTTTGAGCCTTATTTTCTTAGTACCTATTTAAGTCTTTAGGATGCACTTGGATGCATATTATAGCCTTGTATTTCACTTAACTTAATTTTTTCCTATCCTTATGAGCCTAAATTATATATTTTTCCTACCTTATTCATCTTTTATAGAAGACTTAAATTGATTGATATGAGTATAAGTTTAAAAGCATGATAATGGTGGGGTAGTTACGAACAAAGTTTGGAGTGGTGTACCAAAAAAAAGTTTGGAGTGGTTAATTTGACATATGGCCAAGCATATATGTTCTTTTATATGTTAAAATTCCAAATATTTATGTAAGGAAAAATATAAAAATAAAAATAAAAAGAGAAAATATGAAACAACATTACAAAAGAATATTTGTTGCCAAAAACAAAAAAGTTTGATTATTTTTGTGATGTTTGAAGAGAGGAAAGAAGAAAATAATTTTTTTTTTTATAGAAAGAAAGAAATCAACATTAGATTTATATTCATTGAAAATTGGTTTAAACTTTATTTCTTGTGATTTATTACTTTCCTTATCCTTTCTTTCATTTAACCATTACCTTTTAGCCTTTAAATTACAAGCCAATAAAGTCCTATTGATTTAAAGTAATGTATTGGTTTACATTGTGAAGAATGCTTAATTATGTCTTGCATATGAAATTCATGAACATTTTTATAATCTCTATTAATGTAAATTTATTCAAGCAACGCACACACATTTGTAAGAAATACTGTATTGAATAGAAAATAAAGTGTTTGAGTTGCATGGTACTTTGAAGTTAATTTTTGAATTGATATATTATGCAAACTATAAGGCACCCATAATGTTACATAAGAAAGATGTCTTTAAAGTTAAAAATCTTTTTATTTGCTACAGAACTAGCAAAGTTCCAAGTTTGATGTGTTGATAAGCCTAAAAATTGAAGGATTTTAGTCTATCTTTTGATCTTATTATTTGCTAGTCTGTGTTTATTTCAATAAGAAATTCATTGAGTTCAATTATTTTCCCTTTTATAGGTGAAGATTCAAGCAATCCGGAGGGTCAAAATGGATTCGACAATCCAAATTAGTCAAAACCAAGTGATGCCAAGTCATCAAGTGCCACATCATCAAAGATCCAAATAAGAAAAGTGACATGCCACATCATCAATGCACATGTGGTACACCCTCAAAGTTACCATAAATGGCCAAAGTCAAGCAAAATGTAGAAAGAAGTGAACAGAAATAATTCTCATGCACCATGCATGGAAGAATTCGGCTAGGGCATGAATTTAGACTCAAAGGAGGCTACATACATCTTGCTTGATTATCAAGTAAAATCATTGATGCATGAAAGTTTCCAAATTTGGCCACCTTTGCATTAGTGGTAAATTGAAGCAAATTTTACCTAATTCTCTCCTCTTAATTTGGACCAAAGTAAGAAAAATATCCAAAGGAAATTCCAAGCTTATCCTCATGCTTATTTTCTCTATCCTATGTTTCAACCCTACTTTTCATATTTGATCAAGCTCTAATTCTCTACTTATACCCTATGACCGGTCACCCCATGAGAGATGAATTCCTTGGCTTTTCTCAAATCCTTAGAGAAAAAACTATATCCCTCTCGTCCCTTTCATTGCCGCTTACCCCTCTTTCACTTTGCTTTCGATTTTGTTTTTTTTCTTTTTAATAACTAACAAAATACCATAGCCACCTTCAACCCTAGCCTCCATCACCATTGCTGCCACCTTTAAAGAAAAAATCCTTTGTATTTTTTTTTTCTCTTCATCTTCATGTATTTAGCTTCCGTTAATTCCCTAATAAAAACTTGCCATCCTTCCATCAAATTTAAGTACAAGGAGAATTTTGTTTTTTTTTGTTTTGCTTCCATTAGATTTAATGTATTTTGGGGCATTGATTCTTATGTAAGAACCTTAGTTTCTAATATAAGAATAGTTTCTCTTGCCTCTATTTATGCTATTTTTCTTTCTCATGAGATTTAGCATAAATCACTATTGATTCTTGTGTTTGCAAACTTTCTAGTATTGTTAAACATAAGATATTTTTTTTGTAATTTCTTCCAATTTAATTCTTTGCAATTTACTTTTTTTGTCATTTAAATTCCTTACAATTTAAACTATTTTCCTTTTATTTTATTAAATTCATTTAAATTTCCTTTACTTTCAAACAATTTATTTTTTATGCAATTTACTTGCAATTTATTTTATTGCAGTTTTATTTTATTGCTTTTTTTAATTTTTCAGCACTTTATTTTTATGGAAATTGTTCTTTTAAATTCACATGTGCTCTCATGGGTTCGACATCCCAATATTGTTCGTGCAATAGCACTTTATTAATGGTGCAATTCGTATGCTTGCAAAAATAATTGTGAATACAACCCACAATAGCACAATCATAATGCTTGCAAGAGATTTCTTAATATAGTGAAACGTGATGGCCAAGGCTTTCATTGTGAGAAGTGTGACAAGATTGTGCATGATACGAAAATGAGGTATTATATGATTTTATTAATTTAATTTACCATACAACGTTTTTGAGTTTTCCATACAATAAAGTTCTATGCTAAATTTTAGTTTGTTTTTTTTTTCTCAGCTACATGGTTCATCTGAATGTAGTTGATGATGATGATGATGCAACCTTTGTTCTCTTTAACAATGTTGATTACAGTATCTTTCATGTAACTGCTGCTAAATTCTAGGAGTAAGAGATCAATGTGAGTTCTTACATACAATAATTAATCTAAATTGCTTGATTTTTTATTTATTTCTTAAATTTTCAACTGAGCTCTTTAAAATGTGACTTGTCAAGGAAGGAGATACCACTAAATTTCCATAAATGCTTTTCTAGGGAAGAGATTTTTGTGCAAAGTTCTAATTTAAAAAATTAAAGAAGGAGATAGCAACAAAGAAGCATGTTACACAGTTGTTAGAATAACTTTAGATGATGATCTTATATATGCCATACAAAGCGAAGTTACAAACATATTCATTTTTTCCCTCTCATTCCCTTCAATTTATAATTGTTGAATTGAACATATCACTTTACTTCAATATCAATTTCATATTGCAGTTAAAATACCAGTAAAATCGTATTAGTTAGGGTATTAGCTATAATATCTACATGGTATTTTTCACATCTTACATTTCAAAAACACCGAAATTTACTTTGAAAAGAATGATTTTTTAATTTCTTTTAAAATTTTATATTAGCTATTACACTTTTAGTAATTTAAAAAATATTTTTAATAAAAAAGTTTTCCGTACATCGTACGGATATTATCTAGTTAAATATAAATTCTATATAATATTATATATGACCTCCACGAATAGAAAATAGTTTAAAATGATAAGACATTTACAAATATATATCACCAATCCTATAAGATTTTATACTTTCATTGTAGTAGGTTAAACATTCTAAAGCATTTATTTAACTTGCAACACTTATAAATTGATTTAACAAATTTAACTAATTGAATAAACTTTGCCTTTTTTATAGGATATAATGTTTTTAAATTATTTTTATAGTTGTATTATATTTTATTTTAAAACAATTTAACTATCATAAATGGATTACTTTTTTATTATTTTATTTATTATTAGAATTAAAAAAAAAACTCATTTTAATATATGAACTCTAAAAAAAAAAAATGAGACTAATACACATGTAACCAAATTGCATCACAATTTACAATATTGGTTANAATCAATTTTAAAAGGTTATTTTTATTTATTTAATAGAAAATACATTCTCTATGCATATATATTATAACAAAATTATTTTAACTCACAATTACTAAACATAAAATTTATAAATCTAGATATAATTTTTAATNAATATTTTTATTATAATTAGTTTTTATAATTAATGGGTTTAAAGAAATGAAGGGTATAATTCCCATTCAATTCAAATTAAAAATTACACTATAATAAAAACACTAATAAGATACGCAACTAACACGTAAAAAAATGTAAATTCCCATGCAAGTGTTTGTGTTGCTGAAGCCTCTGTCGCTAAAGTCGAAAAACATTAGCAATTTTGAAATAATGATTTCGATTTTTCTATAACGATGATGCAAGCATTCGTTGCCTTTCTGAACAAACGACGATGAAAACAAATGACCCTATACTGGATGTTTTTTGCGTCATTCTAGAAATTGAATAAAAATAATTTTAAAAAATTCAAGAAACCACGCAAAGTTAAAAATTTCTTTCACTAATTGAGGATTAAGCATATAATGGTACTTAAAAAATACATTTATATTCTATACTAAAAAAAAAATAGTATTTAGCGATGAATGTCATCGCTAAAAGTTAGGTAGTTGGCGATGCAACTCGTTGCTAATGCACTTTGAACGACATTCTCCGTCGCAAAATAATTTACAAACTGGCGACGAACAATGTCATTTTTAGTGCACCTTTTAGCAATGATTATCATTGATATTGGTGGGTTTCTATTTTCATTGCAGTTCATGTCATTGTTTAGCAAGAATTGTCATCGCTTAAGTTATTTTATTCTATTTTTTTTAATGTAATAAATTTTTTGTTTCATTTAATAATTTTTTAATTTAGTTTAATTCTTATAATTTATCAATTCAAATTAATAATTTATTATAAATTATTAATTTATTAAAGGGTTAATTCCAATAAAATTTCTTTATGTTTTGCTTAATTACAGATTACGCACTGAAGTTTGAAAAACTATAAATACTTCCTTTGCAGAATGGTTCCGTCTATCTAGATCTTACATATGCACTTACATTAATACTCTTACATTATTAATTTATATCCAAATAAAATATTAATTTTTCTTGTTCATTTTTCTCCTTATTTACTTTATATATAAATATGGAATTTCTACACCCACTGAAAAACCCAATACCCTTTTTCAATATTTTGAGTCTCTCTCTCGTCTTCTTTCCTCTCTTTCTTTATTTATATGTTACTCACATGGGTTTTGTCTAATTTGTATCTATGGCGACGTGGATTTCCCTGGCAAGCTCTTCCACTACAAGAAATGCCGAAAGTGATTCCAGCCCACATTATTTTTCTTTTCTCTTTCGAATTCAATTATTTTTCTCAAGATAAAAAATAAAATAAAAGTCTAATTGTTAACTCATATCAAAACTGGAGGGTTGTTGAAACAAGATAAAATAAAACAAATAAAAATAAAAAACAAAAACCTCCAGATGAGAGAAAGAGAGAGATGTGTTCTATCGTTGTTGAAATAGTTGCTGCAAAAAAGCAGTCTGAAGGAAGACAAGGCCAGTTTCAAGCCTCCGACTCTACCCTTAGTGCCTTTCTCCATCATTCATAAATTTTATCTATCAAATATTTTAGCATGTTTATAGTCTATAATCTTTTTTTAGGGTAGTTGAGAGAAATAAAATTATGGATCCGTGGGCTGGTTTTTCTGGGTTGAATAAAAAATAGTGCTCCATTGAAACAGAATGCGTAGAAAAATAAGAAAAAAAGGAGAAAAGATGAGTAAAACTAATAATTTTTTTTTTATATTTTTGATCAAATTGACATGTGGCAAATTTTTATTGGTCAATCACACCTGTTCACATGGTGAGGCCGTCTTTGCCCTTTCCAAAAACATTTTAGAGTGGTAACAAGGGTTAAAGTACTAAAATATTTTTGAAATGTTAACTTTAACAGAAAACAAAAAATGATAAGAGAGGTATTTGTAATTTCTAAAATCTCAGAAAGTGCATCGTAATTAAGCCAAATGTCAAAGGGGTCTAATAGAAATTAACCTTTAATTAAATTAAAATAAATTATTAATTAAATTATCAATTTTACAAATTAATTATTCATAAAATAAAATTTAAAAATATATAAATAATACTTACAATAAATTCATACACTAATAATTCTTTTTCATATATACAACAATTAAATACAATATTGTTTTACTTCAGTCAAAATGGAATAGCCTAGCTTACTTTGGAGTCATAACGCGGAGCACAACAGTTGCCCATTCCACTCCGATTTGATCAGCATACTCTTGGGTCTAAGTTAAATCTTTATATAGCACTCATACCAATCAATCAATTTAATTAAGTATTTAACTAATAATTCCTATTAAATATAAAAGGTAATTGATATGGAAAAAATTATTAGTAATTATTACCATTTCTGATAAGTCATCTCGATGAATAATATTGACTATGATATTCTTTAAGATCATCATGACATAATACCCACATTGATATTTCCTGATTGCTTTACCATCTATACAAATATTTAAAAAATGTTAAAATATTATATTAAATAATTAAGTAGCTAGTATATACAACCGAAATACATTTAACCATACATTAAATATATACATATATGATATATATAAATAGTATGCATTATGTATATGTACATTTGTTCTTTGCCATCTAAACTTTTTATGCTTAACCTTTTTCTTTGCTGTCAAATGTATAGTTCTAAGCCAAGAATGTCATGTAAGTTAAGCACGCAATATACATACATATATATATCCACTCAAACAATATTACACTTAAAAAATTAATTATTAAATCAAAGACTAAGTAATATTAATTTGGAATTACCTACCCAACAAATTCCTAAAGTCGATGTGCACACCAATTTTTTTTTGGAAGCATCTCATAAAACTAGGTAGCCTCTAGGTAAGGGTCAACAACACCCAACATCCAATGATAACTAAAAAGTAAGTTTTCATGTATATAATTAGTCAAACTAAAATAATAGTTATTAGCAAAACCTACGTATAGTGACCAATATTGAAAAAACATAGTTGACTCTTTTCTACATCTTTCCATCTCATCAGGATTTTCAATTTCGCTCATCATGATTTTTTCTATCTACAGCAACAATATCATTAGGATGTATAAAAATATATTTATTCAGTTGTTTGCCTATCAATATAGAATGTAAATTCTTAAACAGTAAAATTAATTATAAGTAACATAATTATTTTTTAAAAACCAAACTGTAGTAATAGAATTATAAGTAATAAATGAAATAAAATTGTAGTAATGTACCTTATGTAAACCAAAATACACAGTGATGTTAATTCTTGCATATAACAAAAATCTTGGACATCTTTTTTTGATATGGATATCAATATTTCATATCCCATGATTGGTAGTGATAAGGTGGTTGTCCAAATGGCATTACTTTCATAAGAATCGATGTGCCATAACAACTCTAGTAGTGTAGGGGTAAGTTCTACTAAGCCGGCATTGTCAACATCAGCATATGTAGACTCGGTTATTGGTAGGGACCTTTGAGAGCTATGATATTTGATCTGGTATCAACTAATTGTTTGCCCTTTGCTATTTTTTCTCTTCCTATATTCCAATAAGAAAAACAAACTACATGCTAATATCACAAAATGTGTAAACACCAATCAATTTCTATGAATCATTATATACCTCATCGGATGGTAGAATAACAAGTCTTTAAGGCCACGCCACAAATGCCCATTACGCCTTACGTGCGAAAACCATACCAAATTATGGCACATTTAACAATGCAAAAAGATCAAACATAACATCCTCGGAGACCCTAACATTGTCCATTTCTAGCTCTACACTATGGAGCACTACATTATCCATTGTCAAAATGTCATTTGCCACTATATTATATCCCTTGTCCCTTTTGCAAGCTCACATTTAATGTCATGAATTTCAAATTAGAAACTATAAATATGTTCTAAGAAATATGATTAAATGAAAGGATTTACTAATTGTACATGTACCTCTTGTTGTACAGGTGTAGGATCAATAGGTGGATCATTAATACAATATATAACAGGCGGGGTTGCTAGAATGGTAACATTATTAACCTAATTATTGCAAGATCCTGCCTCTCGATGCAAAGCCTGTGCAGGTGTATGAGGTGGTATGTCAATGCCATAGGCATCGCGAGATCACCAATATTATCTACTACTCATTTCTTCTAAACAACATCAAACAAACTACTGAGGATAAACTCCATTTTTTCAATCCTCTCATTTTGGATCTCAATCTTGCCATCTACATTGGATTCTTTCTTATTTATTTTGTGTGCTTTGCCATGGTGTTTTGAAATAATTCTTCACTGTGAAGCCTTTTCCTATTCCTCTAGGTCGACTAGCACACTCATTGATTCTAAGGGCTTGTGTAAGTACATCATTGAGAAGAGAGGCATCAAGCACGCCTTAAGTGCAATCTCTTTCAGGGAATTCTACAAGATAAATTTAAATTACATATTAGAAAAATTACGTATAAAATATATTATAAATAATTTTATACTTGTAAATAACCCATAATGGACTTAACTTCTGCGTTGTCTATTTTCCATCTTTCTTTGTCCATGCTCATTTCTAAAGTTCTTCATGCTCTATGGGTTATGTGATGGCTCTTTCAGCTTGCTGCAAAATTAGTAATATAAATTATAATTAATTTAAGAACAAACAATTGTAAATTAATAGGAATTGTTAATAAATAGTACCTACCATTTAATTTTCTAATAGCAGAAATTGCTTACTGCCAAAACCATGACGATATTTGATCCTTTGTCTTTTAGCAATATGATCCTGACTTAATTTCTATAAATTTTAATCATATACACTAAGCTTAGTTACATGTAGATCACCATTGTACAACGAAAACATTTAAAACTATTTATTTGCCCTAAACTTTTCATCAAATCTTTGATAAAGCAATTCGTTCCAATGTTCTTGCACAATGAAGTTATACTTGTTCATGGGTGGTGCTTAAAGACATTAGATGTCGCCAAGTATGGGCTCACATACTTTCCATATAGCCAATGCTTAAACCTCCTCCATTTATGGTTCGTTTGTGATTTGGGTTCCCAATTATTTTCACAAGTATACAAATCACACTATGTAATAAAATGGATATTGCATGGATAATATCGAGATGTCAAACCCACAGGGATTAGTTCCTAAGTACAAGAAAACTAAATCTAAATGCAATATTTTAAGATAGCAAATGATGTTGGACAAAAGAAAAATTAATTTTGTGGAATTAAAATGCATGAAAACTAAACAGAATAGTAAGAACAATGAATATAAAATAAAAGACAGCAATTAAATCAACAAAAAAACCCTTTATATTGATAATAGATATCAGGGTTTATTATAATATTAAAGTTAAAAGACATCGAGAAATCAAACACAATAAAAAGAGAGTTTATTCGTGAATATGATGATGGTGATGGAATGAAGCTTCAATGGTGGTGGTGACTAAGGAGGTGCAGCGGCTTGAAAATGGTGATGATGATGTTATACGGCATGGCTTCTTATGATGCTCCTTGATGTGTTCGACTATGGCTTGGAAATATATAGGAATGGTGGCTGTTTATGGAGTGAAAAATAATAAAGAGATTATGGGGAATGAAAATAGATGGTGGATATGGTGATGTGGGTGGCAGCTAGAGCTTTGTGAATAGATTATGGAACAATGATGGGGGCTGTTGTAACTAGGGGTTCGAATTGTGTTTAGCTATTGTGGGGAGAAAAAAATCAATGAAGGAAGAGATAGAGAGATGGCCAACCAACGTAGAGAAAAAAAAAAAAAAGAGAAAACACTAAAGCTTAGAGCTTTGGAGGTGAATATCTCTTCGGTTTAGCTAAAAATTATGACATATAGAAGCTAGAGTTTTTAGTTTTGTAAATAAAAAAATACAAAATTAAATACTATAATAGCTAAAATATATTTTGGTAAATAAAGAATTTAAATAATTAACCTAAAGTCTCATGATTTAAAAATAGGTTAACTAAGAGAAACGTAGGACAATTAGGATGAAAAAGACATAAATAGGGGAGAAAAACTAGAGCTGGCCGGTTATAGTATCAATCTACCATGTATGGTTGAATTTTCCAGCTATAAGAGTCAATGAATGAGGTCATAAATCATCCCAAATTCATATGAGATCAAATAGGACAAAGATATGCTCCAATTATGCTTTAAGTGTGCATTGATGAAGTGACAATCACTTCTTCCATGTTTTAGCTCCATAATGATGCGTCGAGATAACTTGGCATGATGCAGAAAAAATAACACACCTAGTCATTGATGATTTTGCAATCGTACTCTTGAATGCTTATGTGGCATCCTAGTTGTCTTTAACACTTTCCTTTTATATCTCCAATGTCTGTTAGCTAGATTTGAACCACCTTTTGATTGACCAGATCAACTCAAAAATTAGTCATTTTAGTGAAGTTAGGTCTATATCTTAGCTTTCTAGTGATATATACTATACACAATTTCGACACCAATAAAGCACTAAAAATCAAATTTGTCCACAGGAGTGCAAATCTATCGCAACTGCAAATTTCTTCAACTTTAAAGAATAAACTGCTTTGATTGGAAGATCCAATTGAAATGAAATTTTGTAGAGATTATCCTTGAAAGTTAAGATATTTATGCAACTGGATTCAATCAAAAAATTCATCTTGTAGCTCCTGATATGCTCAACACGGTATTGGTTGCACAAAATTCAGCTTGTTCCAAATATGAAAGTCTCATACTTGTCTCCACTTATATTATTCTTGACCTTTGATCTCAATTTTATCTTCTCCCTAATATTTTTTAAGCTCATTTCCAATTTACTCCACATAGAATTCAATATTTGCAGCTTGGTCTCTCAACTATGTTAAAATTACCAAAATACCCATGGTTTTTGTTGTTTTCTCAAAAATTTTCCTTTTTACCTACAATAGGGAAAATAATAGAAATGAAAGCTTTTCTTAATAAAATAAGCACAATCTAACAAATGTTAAGCTAAAAAGATGGCATAAAATGATTTAAATTTTATGCTTATAACCTTTCCAAACAATCTCTCATAGTCTTGTCCATACTCGAGTCTTCTTTACCAAGATATTCATATAAGATATTGCGAATAAAAAATAATTAATTAATTAGTTTCTCAATGAATGATAGAATTTAATTTTAGAAAAAAATAAGTAATACTTTAACAGTATCTTTATTGCACTCCATATATTTTTTTTCAATGCGGCGGACACATCATTCTAACTTTTATGGAAATGGGTATCAGTGAACAAGTTAGTGAGCCCTCCAAGTTATTCATTTGCACAGCAGTCTTGTTTAGAGGAGCTTCAAACACATTGGGTGGAAGATTATTATGCTCAAATGGGTCCACTAATTTGCATCACATAGCTCAATCATAATGACAATGATCTTTTACATTAAAATAAATAGGCTATAGAAATTTCGGTATAGTTTCTCCTTTTTTGTGGACATCCAAAAATTTACAAATATATGTTAAACTAATTTTAAACAGTTCGCTATTATTTACAAAAAATGGCCCTAAAGCAACTTATTATTTAAATTTTCAAATGTTCCTAATGCATCACCTATTATTTAAACTTTGAAATGGTTCGAATGCATCGCCTATTATTTAAATTTTCAAACGATCCTAATGCATCACCTATTACATATGACTTTGTAACATCCTCGACCAATATAATGACATGTTATTAAAAGCCAAAACATGCTATACAAGGCCAAACATGTCACATCCAAATACTACAAGAAAATTTGGCCACCTACTTTAAAATACCACAAAAATATAATCATCCACAACAAATCAAATACCAAAAGATAAAGAAACTCGCAAGTCAGCAGCAACGGAGGAGAAGATAAAGCATTGCAGCGATGGTGAAAAGAAAAAGAAGTGTCACTGCGGCGATGAGAATGAGAAGGTTGTTTCATAGGTTTGGTGAAGAGAAGGAGGAGTGTGTTGGGTTTTACATAGGTATCGGTGACAATGGAGGAAAAAGAAAAGTACGTTTTGCTCCGGCAGTGACGAGAAAAATGAATGGGTTTCTCGGTGGCAGTTAGGAAAAAGAGGAATGGTTTTCAAGGCTTTGGTGAGGAGGAGGAGTGGGATGGGTTTAACATGGCTATCGACAGCAATGGAGGAGAAAAAATGAGTTTAGGAAGAAAATGAACAAGCAAGTAAAAGTCTTTTAGCGATGCATTGCGTCTCGGATCCATTTTGAAGACACAGGGTGTCGCTAAATGGCTTTTACCAACAACTTGCATCACTGTTTCCCTTTGGCTACTATTTTTAATGATGAATTTTCATTGTTGAATTAGTTTATAAAGTTTAATTGTTTTTAAAGTTAATTCAAGTTAATTTTATCTTTAATTGTTTTGAAAGTTAATACAATAAGTTACTTTTTATCTTTAATTGCTTGTAAAGTTAAATACAATTATTTTAGCGACGTTTTGCATCGCTTTTATTTTATTTAGCGACAAATTGGTGTTGCTGAATTAGTGTTTATATAATTGTATTTAAAGATAATACAATTTTTAAAGTTATTCAATTTTTATTTTCAATATTTAATTGCTAACAAATAAAATCCAAAATACTACTGAATTACGTACAAATATGATCAAATAAGATAAAATACAATTTATCATTGTATAGAAACCAACATTACAGTTAGTGTCATTAAAATGAAAATTGTATCTTATCCATATATTTTCGCAATCATCATGCACGTAAACCTCATCAGAATTTTCATCATAATTAACATCAATGTTATCATATTGAGAAGATGATTGGTGAGCGGGTTATGATCCATCGTAGTTGTTAGGCCTAAAATATTTGTGATTTTATGTCACATTATGATCTTATTATTTGTTAGTTTCAACCTCATTATTATGGAAAATTGTTTATTTGTGTTGAATTTAAAATGTAGGTGAAAAAGGAGAATTTGGTGAAACAACCTCAAAAATGGGGTTCAAAATGTTAGGGTTCAAAATTTGGGCTTAAAGAGATAATGGTTTTAGAAGATTCCAATAGATTTTTTGAAGATTCTCTGAAGATTCATCCATGCATAAGATTCTTAAGGATCCCACGATTCCAAAAATGGGGTCAGATTATGATTCTATGACCTGTACAAAAAGCTGATGCATTTTAGGGTAGTTTTGTAATCTTGGAAGCTTTAATCTTCATCAATAATTTTAGGGCATCAAAGAGAAGATCCAATAGTCAATGTTGTGACTAGTGGTGGCTTGAGAAGACATTCAAGGATTGATGGCTAAGATTAAATGAGAAGATCGAAGGGTTTTAATTTATCTTTAATTAGGCACATGTCATGTCACATGTTTCATTAAGGGTAAATTCGATTAAGTACAAATCTTTCTAGAATAAATTAGAGAAAATGAAAGTTGTGGGGAGCAAGAATAGCTAAAAACGTAGAACCCTTTTATTAGGCTAAAAAAAGGTGTCTTGCTAGAGTCACACATTGAAAATAAAAGGAGAAAGAGGTCCCCATACCCTATATATATGTAGTCCCTTTCTCATTCAAGGAGTTAGACATATACACACTTTTAGACACAATTTTAGAGAGATATTGAGGTGAATTGTAGGAAGATTAAGAGTAGGATGGAGACAACTTTAATTGAGTGACACATGCATTGAGTTCATTGTTTCTATTCCATTCTCTTGGCTCCTTGTTGGCATGATTGAAGGCTTGAAGATCGCTTGACTACATCAAACTCATGGCTTCATTCTTTTCTTCTACTATTTCTTTATTTTGTTTCCTTTTTTCAATCATGTCTTTTGAATTAATGATGATGTTTTCTTTTACAATTATGAACTAACTTCATAATTAGGGTTATGGGTTAAGCCCTAGTTATGAAGATTTACTTTTGTTATGCAACAATTGTTTTGGAGTTTTTTGAATGATATTTTGAGTATTTGTGTTGCTAATAATTCAATAAACTATCTAGGACCTAAATGCTCATAATTAAATTATGGATTATTCAAGCAATATGATTTAGGTTGTATTGTAGTTCATTAGATAGTTTACACTTTTATGCCCCCATGTTAGTAAAAGTGCCAAGAATCTTAATAAAATACTCAATGGAAACGCATGGCTCTGGGGTCTTAATGAGGGAGTTTACTTTAAAATAGATACTAGTTCCTAATGTGTTTGCATTGATTGAGCTTGGTTGAATTATCAAATACTCTATCATTCTATTCTTGCATAATAATTAGTAAATTGGATTAACTAGTGGTAAATTTCATAACCCTTGTTCATCATTATTGGTTGAAACTCATTAAAATTTGCTCTATACTTTTCTTTGCTTTTATTTAAGTTGGATTTGGTAGTTTAGTTTTTAACTTAATTGCTTGATACAAAAACAAATTTGGATGTTCAAGTTAGTGTTTATATTTAATTAGAATAAATAATCTAAAATTTTTTGAGTACGATACTTGGTTTACTCTTAAAACTAATTTATTATTACTTAAAAGCGATTTGTATAATTGCGAGTTGATTTTACCACAACAGTAGTATATCCAATTTCAACTTCTTCAACTATGACATCACAAATACATCATGTTGTGGTGGAGCTAATACTACGGACCAACAAGGATCAAGTTGATCTTCAACATAAAATACTTGCGGCGCTTGTGAGGCTCTAATGAATGGATTTGATTTATGTCCAATCGTATTGAAGCTAACACATCTAAAACCTAATTCATCAGTTTTCACACCAATGCAATTGTCCACCCAATCACGCTTGAAAACTATAAGGTAGAAATAATTGTAATTGAGATCCCAAAATTCTCTTAGCTTTTTGTAGTAAGTCATATAAGCTAATATGGTATTAATGTCCTTCATACAAGCATAATGCATATTTTAAGCATTTACCTTAACACCACTTATTATCCCTTTCCATTGTGTTGAATCGAACCCTTTAATGACATATCCTTCATGCTTAGTTACTACCCATCTAAAAGTTTCTGAAACAATACAATTTGGTTGACATCGCTCGAACTCGGTCTAAAAATATCAATTGAATTTAATTAGCCAATGAGTAGTAACCAAACACCAATAATTTGCTTACACACATAGCCAATTCTAACTTTATTACCATATACACCTTAGCATTGATTTCTAAGGGATGATTGGAGATGTTGATAAGCCTAAAAAATTTCATTATTTTAGGTTATCTTTAAGCTTGTTATATGCTAGTTTGTCTTTATTTCACCAAGAAATTCATTGATTTCTAATTTCCCTTTCGTAGGTCAAAAGAAGAATTTTTGCAAAGCCAATACAAAAAATATAAATTCTAGTCATTTTACATAATTGAGGGGAAAATACATAATTTTTATGTTCCTACTGTTCAATTATTGGAAATGATGTTAGAATTTGAAAGAAAAGTGACAAATAAATTAGAAGGGTAAATTTTTGTATGTTTGGGTATTTAGATCGAAACTTTCGATATTTAGAACTTTCCATATATAGATTTCCGAAGACCATCTAAAGTGACGATTCAATAAATTACGAGGGTAGAAATGTACTCTGGACACCAAAATTAGTCAAGCCAAGTCATTCCATGCCAAGTCATCAAGTGCCTCTAGGGTTTGGATAAGCCCTTAGGGAATTCTTATGAGGGTTGGCTGACATAAAGGTTATATAAGGGCTACGGTTTTGTTTTTTTAACTTTTAAGCAGGAAAATTATTTTGGTAAGGAATGAAATTCAAATTTTAAAACTTAAGATTTCAAATTGCAAAATTAGACAAACAAATATGGAAAGAGTATCAAAATAGGGTAGAAATTGAGGAAATTGATGGCTGGCCAAATTTGGTTTGATTTTTTTCCTTTATGGCCGAAATTTTTAAGCTCAAGAGGAAATGAATGATGCCTCAAACTCAGTATAGGATTAATCACAACAAAGTAAGGTATTTTCATCTCCAATTAATGAGAGAATAAATAAATAATAAATTCTAATAATTCTTTTACTTCCTTTTTGGATTTGCTGGCTAATATTCCATGTAGACTTTATTAATTGATGTGTTATCCTTATCATTGTCATCAAAGGTTAGGTGGCAATCCAAATAGATAAAGGTAACTTTCCTTATTTATCACTTGTTCACATCAGCTAGATTCAAACAACCTTCTGATTCATCAAATGAGCTAGAAATCCATCCCCAACACTTGGAAATATTATGTCTATGGCTAACTTTCCAATTATATATCATATGCGCAATTCTAACACCAATAATGCATTGAAAACTCAATTCTTTTACAGGAGTGCAAATCTATCGCAACTGTAAATTTCTTCAACTTTAAAGAATAAACTGCATTGATTGAATGATCCAATTTGCATGAAATTTTGTAGAGGTTATCCTTTATGAGTTAAGAATTTTAAACAACTAAATTCAGTCAAAAATTCATCTTGTAGCTCAAGATATGCTCAAAAGAGTACTGGTGTCGCAAAATTTCAGCTTGTTGCAAATAAGGAAAATGGCATATTACATATAACTCTTTTAAGGTTTGCTAAAATTAGAAGCGGGTCCCTCAAGTTTGGAAAATGACAAGTACCTTTTGTGCCGTTAGCAATGCATTCAAAAAGTGTTTTGTCTCTCCTACATGGCATATGAAAATACCATAATACCCTTTCTCATCTCCTTTGTCATCTTTCCTCTCTCCACCCTCTTTTTATGCTTATTTTCTCTCTCTATTATCTTTCTGCATCTCAACATCCTTATCTCATTCAAACCTACTGTAGCCCCTCTGTAGAGGGTGATTCACTGGCGATATGTGGGTTTCATTGATGGGTAGGACCTATTGTTTGGATATGTGGGTTTCATTCTTTTTTGAGGCGATGAAGGTGGTAGGGTTTTGGAAGCATGCGAACACAAATTGTTCATCTTTCTCTAAGTTCTTTTTTCTTTTTCTGCTTTGATCCTGGGAGTTAATTTTCATTTGGTTTTTTAATTGATTTTTTTGTTGTTTTTTAGTTTTATGGTAATGGAGAAGAAGAAAGTAAATATCTATATTGCTATATTGTATTTATTTATCATAAATTTTTAAAAATGTAAATGTATTTCATTATTAGAAGAGAGAATTAAAAGAAGAAAAAATTTATTTAAAAATTATATGTTTCATATTTACTCAAAAAAATTGTACATTTCATAACATTATAGTAGAGAAGGAAAACAACGAGGAGTTTTTTTTTTTTTTTTATTTCAGCATATTTTTTTGTTTTTAATATCTTATTTTATTTTTTATTTCAATTTTGAAAGAAAATTATCAAAACAAACATGAGAGAGAAAAGCAAATTAAAATATATTTTAATAGAGAGGAGTTGATTAATAAGATTTGAAATTAAATTAAGTATAAGATGAGAGAGGTATTGAAAGGAGCAAGAAGAAAGCTAAAGGTAACTTGAAAAATGTACAAAGAATATTTTACCCTTGTTCCATTAACATTAACATATGTTATCTAACGACATGGGAGGTTTCATCATCTAACCCGTTTGTAATATTAACAAACCTCAGGGGAGGTATATATAATATGCCTTTAAGGAAAATTTTCATGCTTGCCTCTACATGTATAATTCTTGACCTTTGATCTCAATTTGATCATTTCCTTGATAATTTTAAGTTCATTTCAAATTTCCTCGACATAGAATTCAATATTTGAACCTTGGTCCCTCAACTATGTCAAGATTACTAAAATAGTCCTCTTTTGTGTTAATTTTGCAAAAAATCTTCTTTTTACCTATAAAAGGGAAAATAATAGAAATGAATGTATTTCTTTATAAAATGAGGACAATCTAACAAATATTAAAGTAAAAAGATAAATTAAAATGATGCAGCATTAGGTTTTCCAACCACCCACAAACTAAATTTGTTACTCCCTTAGCAAATAAATAGAAAAATTAGTTTTTAGAAACATCATTTCTTAGTAACATGATATGGATGTCTAATAGATTACATAATATATCAAATCAAAATTAACTCTAAAGTATCATGCAACTCAAACACCTTACTTTTTTATTTAGTAAATCATATCTTCCAAGTCTTTATGTGAATAAGATTGAAGAAATGCATTCAATATCATGCTTGAATAAATCTACACTAATAGAGATTATAAAAATTCTTATGAACTTCATATGCCTAACATAATTGAACTTCTCCACTAGTGCAGACTAATGCATCACCTTGAATTCGTAGGTTTTTATTGGCTTGTAATGCAAAGGCTAAAGGGAATTGACTAAGAAAAAGAAAACGATAAGGAAGATAAATGACAAAAAACAAAAGCTTAAACCAATTTTCAATTAATACAAATCTAATGCTGGTTTGTATTGTTTCTATACAATAATTTTTTCTACTTCCTTGCCTTTAAACTTTAAAAAACTCTTCACTTTATTTGTTTCTTTTTTTTTTTTTAATCTGCAACAAATATTCTTTTGTATTATTGTTCAATTGTTTTTTTCTTTTTCTTACCTTTTGTTGTTTTCAATCTTTTTATTTTCCAACCCACAAACTAATTTCTCTACACATATTGAACTTAAAGAATACAAATCATGGCTATTTATACCAAATCACCACCCACAAACTAATTTCTAACAACTTCTACCACTTTCATGCTACTAAATTCATATTCGTATCAATCAATTCAAGCTTTCTTTATAACATGTAAAAGTCACGTAAAGGATATTCAACTAGGTTCAAAAGGATAGGTAAATTTAGATTTCATGAAAAACAAAGATCATAATGCATCTTTATGCATTTTATTGGCTAAAATAGGTACTAGGAATATCATGATGTACAAGGTATTGACTTCTTGTTAGGTCATCAACTCAGATTATAGATGCAAATGGTGTCATCCTCAAAGTATTGTCCAAGCTTGGGATGTGGCCATTGCACACAAGCTTGAGTCTCTTTTAGGCTTTTGACACCACGAACTAAATGTGGCTCCACTTGGACGAGTGGTGCGAATTAAACTTTCTTAAAAGCCTTGGGTTGGACTTCACTACGCACAATCATGCTTGGTTTGGTTTCTTTTGGGTTGCATTCAGCTTCAATTAATAGCTGTGGATTTGTGTATGCCTTTTGTGCTTTGGTCTCCTTTGGTGGACAACCTTCATGATGTGTAGTCAGCACCTTGTTCTCCTCGGATTTGACTAGTTCTTGGCTTTCTTGATTTCTTTGAGCAAGTATTATCATTATTTTCTCAATGTAAGTTTCCATGTTTCTACATGAAGTTGAATTCTCTTCAATCATTTTCCAAATTGATGCACTAATTTCATAAGCTTCTTCTTGGAGCTTATACATAGCCTCATCCGAAGGTGACTTCCTTCGTTGAGGTGAACGAAGTGCTTTCATATCTTTTATAGCTCCATCAGCACAGGCTTGTTGTTCCATAGCTTTATCCAAAGGTAACCTCTCTTGGTAATGAAGAAGATTATCATCCCTTGAGAAGCTTGGATTGATGAAGTACTGTGTTGGTTGCTAGAATTGATCTTGCTCTTCTTGAACATCTCTTTGTGACCGTAAGGGATTTGAGTAATTTGGTCATCCTAGATATGAATCTTCATGAGCAAAAGGACTCCTCCCTTGGAAATCCTTACTTGAATGATCACCTCCACACCAGCAACATTATAAAGCTTGGCAATCCAAAATTCCATATTGATTCCAAGAAGTTTGATTGTGATATTGCATGGTTGCACCTTTCAAAGCTACAAGAAAAGAAAAAAAGAAGAAGAGAAAAACTAAACTAAACCTAACTCGAACAAATAGAACAAATGCAAACTTCAACTGAAAATGAAATAATTGACAAAATAAAAGAAATAAATCAAAACAAGACAGCAAGGATGCTAAAGAATTAAAAACAAAAGTAACATAAAAGGATAAACTAATAAACAAATGCAAAAGAACTAGAAAATTGAAGTGTAAATGCAAAAATGTGTGAAGACATTGAAATAACTATTATGCTATGAAAACCTAATGCAAGAACACGTAAAATAATAAACTAAAGTGACTAAAACACAAATTAAACATACTGGACAGAAGCTACACAAATACAAAAGTTAATGACAAAAACTGAAAATAAAACAAAATTATTGAAAATTTGCAAACTAAACTAACATGCAATTTTGAAAAATAAAGACAGAAAATAAAAATTAAATACTAAATGAAAAAAAATAATAAGAAGCTTGAACAAAAACTAAAATAGAAGGAAAAACTAAAATTAAACAAAGAGTGTAATCCAAATGCAAACCTAAAATTGAAACATTCAATTTAAAACCTATAATACCAAAATTAAAATTAGAAAAATAAATTTTAGACCCCTAAAAAGCAACCTAATTAAATTCTAAAACTGGTAAAAAAAACCGAAATCAAAGTAACCAACTATTTTGTTTACTTAATATGTAAGTAACTCAAAACAGTAACTTTTTGATAAGAAAATATTGATTTAGATATACCTTACATGCATTAAAATAATTCCCAAACAAATATAGACACTAAACAACAAGTAAAAATACAAAACAAGAAACAAAAATCAAAACTAAAGGTGAAAAGTGGTTGCTGTCCAGACTGGGCAGCAGCTATTTCTCAAAGAAAAATTCAAAACATGCAAATCAAACAGTAACTTAAGCGAAAATTAATCTAATATGACCTAGACACAAAAAAATATATGAAATAGAATAAAAAATAAGCAATGAAAATAAAATTTCAATACCCAAAATACACCAAACCCGATAGTACGCAAAAGCTATAATAACTGGACAACTTTGATGCAAATCAAACAAACACACTTAAAATGAATGAAAAATTATTTTTGTACGTTTATGTGAATCAAACACAAACAATAACTAAAGTAACTAAAGAACTCAAGAAAAATACATAAATCAAACACTTAAAAACTTAATTAAAATAATAAAAACTGGAAAATAATTTTTTTACTTTTCAAATCTAATGCTTCGACATAATAAAAACACTAGAAATAAAACCCAGAAAAAAATATGGAAAAGTTTATAAATATAATATGTCAGAAACGTGCATGCAAAAGGAATAGTTAAAATAAATCTCTAAATACCCAAAACATGTAAACAAATAAACTAGACATAAACATTTTACTTTTCGAAACTGAAACTTTATGACACTAAAACCACTAAAATTAACAATTGCAAAATTCTAGATAAATTTATATATTCAGTGTGATGAATAATAACAGAAAACCAAAGGATAATTAAAATAAAATTAAAAAATGACTTGAACTTAAAACAACAAAAAGTTGACACATTTGCTAAAAACCGAAAATAATGCAAAAATGAAGAAATTTGTTTTTATATTTTTTTGGATTTTTATTTTGACTTTAAAGCAACCAAACAAAAATAAAAACTCAATAAGACACAAAAATAATATATAAAATAAAATAAAAACCAAACTAGACACAAAAACACAAATTAAACAAAAACCAAAAAATGAAAAGAACAAACTTATCTTTCTTTTGATTTTTACCTGATTTTTGCCATGAATTTGGTCTATTAAATCTTCAATCTCCAGCAGCTCTGCTTCCAAATCAAGTAGTAAACAAATATGCAATAACCAAAACAAAAAAGAGTAAATAAAAATAGCACAAACAACTTATTTTTTTTTTTCGAAACCGAATGCAACAAGAACAAAAAAATTAAGATGACACAGAAAGGAAATTATCAAAACCAAACATGCAGAGAAAATAAAACCTAAAATGCAATCTGACAAAATAAAAATTAACAAAAATGAAAAGAAAAGAAAATGCTTAAACTACAACTAAACCTAGTTCCTTTAATATATATATATATATATATATATATATATATAAAACTAATCCTTGGCAATGGCGCCAAAAATTTTATGTTCAGTGATCACATATAATTCTTCAAGTATACGAATCACATCAAGTAATAAAGCGGTTTTTCAAAGAAAAATGGATGTTAAACCCTCATGGAATAGTTTCTAAGTAATAGAATTCCTAAATCTATATGTGATATTTAAGGCAACCAAATTGAAATTGCAAGAAAATAAAGAGCATGACAAATTAATTTGTAAGAAAATAAAGTAGAACAATGAAAATAATCTTTATATCTATAACAAGTGTCACAAGTTTGTCACAGCATAAAGATCAAAACAAAAACGAAAACAAAATTTTCCTTTACACTGCCAATGTTGAGAGGATGATGGTGGTTGAGTCCACGCCAATGCTAGAAGCACAAAGGTTATGTCACTCAACCTTGAATTACCTACTTGGCTCTCCTAAAATCCTTATGTCATGTATGATCAAAGGTTAAAGAAAATGGAAGTGTGATGGAGATGGTGATGGATGTAAAGGATGGATACGAGTTTTTAGTAGTGGGATGCTTGGTGATGTGCAGCTAGGGTTTAGTGTTGGCTTTTGTGGTTGGCTATGGAACTTCAATGGAGGATGAATGCTGGCAGTTTTGGAGAAGAAATAATGGAGGGGAAAAGAAGGTGGAATGGCTGACCAAGAGAGAAAGGGGAAAAAAAAGGGAAGAGAGGAAAGGAGAGACAAGCTTATAGGGTTTGGAGAAGCAACTAGGGCATTGTTATGAGGGCTGGACGATTAGGAATGTTATATAGGGGCTAGGGTTTTGATTTTGTAACTTGTAAGCATACAAAATTAAATTCTAAAATAGCTGGAAATTATTTTGGTAAGGAATGACTTTAAAATTTAAAACCAAGGATTTCAAGTTGCAAAATTGGAGGAATAAATATGGAAAGAGTATTAAAATAGGGTAGAAATTAAGGATATAATAGGGAAATTGATGGCTGGCCAGTTTTGATATGATTTGTTCCTCTATGGGTGAAATTTTCAATCCAAGGAGATAAGAAATTTCCAATCTAGGTTTCCTCAACCAAGCAAAGTATGCTTCATCTCCAATTAATGAGGAAATAAATAATAAATTCAAAAAATTCTCTTATTTCCTCTTTTGATTTGTTGACCAGTATTCCATGTAAACTTGATTAATTGATGTGGAATTCTTGTCATGAAAGCGTAGGTGGAAATCCAAATAGATGAAAAAAAAAAAAACTAAAACAAAAAAACTTTTCTTATTTATCATCAGTTCATGTCAACCATATTCAAACCACCTATTTATTAATCACATGAGATCGAAATTCATCCTTTATACATGAAAACATTAGGCCTATGGCTTAACTTTCCATATATATATATATATGTGTATATATACTACATGCACAATTTTGACACTGATAAGACATTGAAAACTCAATTTTCCCATAAGAGTGCAAATATGTAGCAACAACAAGTTTCTTCAACTTTAAAGAATAGCCTGACTGATTGAATGATCCATCCATCATTAAATTTTGTAGAGATGATTCTTGATGAGATAAAAAATTCATGCAATTGGATTCACTTCAAATTCATTTTTTAGCACTATATATGCTCAAAAGAGTAATGGTTGCACAAAATTTCAGCTTGTTCTAAATAAGAAAAATTCTCATACTTGCCTCAACTTGTATAGTTCTTAACCTTTGATCTCAATTTGATCATCTCCCTGATAATTATTTTAATTCATTTTCAATTTCCTTCACGTAGAATTCAATATTTGCAACTTGGTCCCTTAACTATGTCAAAATTATTAAAATACCCATCTTTTGTATTGATTTTGTACAAATTCTTCTTTCTACCTATAAAACATAAAATATAGAAATGAAAGCAGTTCATAATAAAATGAGCACAATCTAACAAAAATTGAGGTAAAAATATATCCTAAAATGATGCAATTTTTAGGCTTATAGTAATCTATCTTTTTGTGTCAAGTACACAATTGAATGGATCATTACGTAAAAAAATGATGGTAGAAAAACTTTTCCATCAAGCAAAATGTTCTCACAGGATCATTATGGATGGTATCCAGCTTAGCAATATCAGTGTCAAAGTATTGCAATTGATACTTGCACATTTTTAGGTAGCAATGGGCGAATTGCAAGAGGCCATAGTTGCTGCATAAATGTGGGATTATCCTGGGACTTTATCCCTGCCAACTTCAACTCCTCTATTTTCACAATATTTCTAAAATTTGAAGAGTAACAATCTGGTACTCTTAACTTTGCAAAAACACTGAATAAACAGTTTCTTCTCTTACTTCGATAATGTATAACTCTGCTAAATCAAACTGAGCATTTAGTCCATTATTCATCTTATCTGAAATATTAAGCAATATGTCATAGCTAAATCCTTTGCCAAAAAAAAAAAAAAACAAATAGTGACAGCTTTCGTCAAGAGAGACAATATTATTTTTTTACCACACTGTCGACACATGTCGCAGCTAAATGTCATTTCGATGACGACAACTAAAGGTACTTTTTAGCAACGCCTCATCGCTAAAGACTATGTAAACTAATTTCCATTTTGGCGATATTTTATTGTTTATTTAAAAATAATTAATTTGAAAATTAATTTGTTGATACTAAATATCCCTTTCATTGTATTTTTGTTTAGTTTATTTAACTAAACTAAATTAAAATGCACATTATTAATTTTTAAAATTTACAAACCCTAAACATTTATATGACAATTTAATATTTATAAATATTTAAGAACAATAAATAAATATTTGGCAAATTAAAACTAAATGATGTGGGAAAATATATATTAGATAAATGTTATATTATATTTTGGAACAAATGTTACTGTTAATAAAAAATACATTTATTAACAGCAAATAAAACAGCAAACGTTACAAGCCTAAAGTAAAACATCAAATAAAAACACCAAAAAATAATGAGAATAGTGAGAAAAATAAATTTTAGATTCCTTAGAAAAGGACCAACTAAAATAAAATCTAAAAAACAAAAAATCACTTTAATTCACTATTTTGTTTACTTGAGATGCAAGTAACTCAAAACAGTTGTTATTTGACAAAGACAATTAACTTAACAACTCTACAATATGCAACTAAATCAATAACAAGCAAAAACAAATAAAAAAAAAACAAACAAAAACACAAAACAATCTTAAAAACAAAAATTTAAATTGCTATAAAATCTGGACAGCCGCAATATTCTTAACAATAATTCGAGACAAAACTTAAAAACATGCAAAATTAATCTAAACACTTATAAACAAACCTTATAAACACAACTGAGGCTGCTGCCCAAACTGGGCAGCAGCTGTTCTACTCAAAATAAGTTCAAAACAAATATTAAATCATGCAAAAACAAAGAGAAAATTAAGCTATAATAACTTGGACACATTAAACATGAAATATAATTGAAAAGAACATAGAAAATTAAATTTGAATGGCTAAAAGAAACCAAACCCGAGAATGCAACAAAATTTGTAAAAACTCAACAACTTCGATGTAGACTACGTAACTTGAAATGAATGCAAAACAATTTTCTTTTTTTCTTTTCATTTTATATGAACTTAAAACACACAGTAAAATAACTAAGGAACTTAAAAATCAAACACTAAGAACACACTAAAACTGAAAATAACAAAAATCTAGAAAAAAATTTATTTTTATGATATTTCGAACACACTAAAACGACTAAAAACAATGCTTGGAAAAATATGAAAAACATATATAAATAATCCCCAATATGCCTGATGAAGGTATAAAAAAGGAAAAATTTAATTAAACCTCTTACTATCTGAACATTGAACACAATAAAACTAGAAAAAATCTTTTTATTATTTTTAAAACTGTAACACTATGATACTAAAAACGCCAAAAATAACACCTGAAAAATTATGGAATTTTCTTTAAATGTAGTATGATGAATGATAATAAGTCAAGCAAAGGAAAGATTAAACTAAAATCTAATAGTGACTCAAACTTAAAACGACAAAAACTGAACAAATTTGACAAAAGCTAAAAAATAACAACAAATGAAACAAAAATTATTCTTTTATTTTTCTTTCTAACAAAACCAGCAATTAAAACAAATGCAAACGTAAAAAATATTAAACTAAAACAGAAAAACAAACACAAAAACAAAAAATACTCAAAAATACAAAACTTATAGTTCCAAAACAACTTTTCTCTCCTTTTTCCTTGCTGCCCGATTGCTGTCCTAAAAATTCAGAAATTAAATCTTCAATTCTCAGAAGCTTTCACCCTAATAAATTATCAATCAAATGTGAAAAAACTAAAACAAATAAAACAGAAAGCTGAAACAAAATAATTTTTTTTTATATATGTGACTTAAATTAACAAAGACACAAAACAAAACTTAGATAGCAAAAAAAAAAAAATTATTTCAATGCGAATGGCCAAAGATGCAAAAGAAACATAGCCTAACATGAAATCTACAAAATCAAATTTAATGAAAAACAATAACAAATGCTTAAAGTACCACTAAACCTAGTTTCACTAATATTAAGAACGGTGCAAAAAAACCTTGCGGGTAAGATTGATCACAATTATTTTTGCTAGTATACAAATCACATCGAGTAATAAAGTGGTTTTCAAAATGAAGATGGATGTTGAACCCACAAGGATTAGTTCCTAAGTACTAGAAAACAAAATTTATATGCAATATTTAAGCTGCCAAATGATGATATAAAGAAAGGAAATTGATTTTTTATGAAATTAAAATGCAATAAATCTAAAAAAAATAACAAGAACAACAATGAGAAAATAAAGTGCAGCAAAGAAAACAATAAAAAACAACATTTATATGTTACAATTTGTTACAAATATAAAGATCAAAGAAAACACAATAAAAGCTTGTTTTTCCTTGGGAATGATGATGATAAATGAGTGGATCTCCACTGGTTGATAATGATAATGATGGTGGAGTGATGATCAAAGTGGGCGGCGGTTTGATGGTGGATGAGATGGAGGCAGCATGGCTTGAGCTCGTTGTGTTCTTCCTTGTGTAAGCTTCGGCTATGGAGGAGAAAGAGAACGATGGTTGCTGTTTTTGTGATGAAATGTGGTGGAGGAGATGAGGAAAAATGATGGAGAAACAAGATGTAGAGGTGGTGGCAATAGAGGGCTTGAAGGTGGAGGGTTGAAGTGGTTGATGGAGAGAAATAGAGATGCTGTTGTTTTCTTAGGGTTCCAAGGTATGTTACAACTGTATGATTAAGGAAAACCAATGGAAAAGAGAGATGGAGGCTGGTGACAATGGAGAGAAAGGAAAGGAAGAGAGAAAACCTACTGCATGTAGCCGAGGGCTGTGATTGTCGTAATGATTGATCAAATATGGGACTAGGAATTTAATCTTGTAATTTTAAAAAAAAATACAAAATTAAATCCTATATTAGCCAAAATATATTTTGGTAATTAAAAGAATTCAAATAATCAAGCTAAAATCACATGATGTAAAAATAGGTTAACTAAGGTGCAAGGTAGGGAAACATTTAGGAGGCAAAATCACAAATAGAGGAGTAATCAAAGGGCTGACCGGTTTTGTCATGAATTTTCCTCCTTCGGCAGATTTTTCATCTTGTATAGGAGACAATTGACTTTGCATGGAGTTCCAATCCATCTAGATTCAATATAGATCAAATAAGAATATGCTCTGATTATGCTCATTGAAATGTTCAAAGTGTGCATGGCTAATGTGTCAATTTCTCTTTTCATGGTTTTGCTCAATAATGATGTGATGACTTGGAATAATGGGCCAAAAATAACACACCTGGTCATTGATGATCTGGAAATCCTAATCATTATTGCTTACGTGGCATCCAAGTTGTCAAAATCACTTTCCTTTTATATCTCTAATGTTTGTCCACCATATTCAAGTTACCTTTTGGATGATTAAATTAACTCAAAAATTAGTTATTGTTGGATAAGTTAGGCCTATGTCTTGGCCTTCCAGAGAAATATTATACAAGCAATTTTGTCACCAATAAGGCCTTCAAGACCTAATTTTCCTGCAGGAGTGCAAATATGTCGCAACTGCAAAGTTCTTCAATTTTAAAGAATAAACTTTATTAATTGAATGGTCCAATTATCATGATATTTTACAGAGATAATCCTTGATGAGTTGAGAATTTTACATAACTTAATTCATTTAAAAATTCTGTAGCTCCAGATATGGTCAAAATTGTACTTGTTATGCAAAATTCGACATGCTCCAAATAAGAAAAATACTATTGCTTGATGCTACTTATGTTAATCTTGGTTCTTGATCTCTATTCAATCATCTCTATGATAATTTTAGGTTAATTACAATTTCTTCCACATAAAATTCAGTATTTGCAACTTCATCACTCAACAATGCAAAAATGACCAAAACTATCCATGTTTTGTGATGTTTTCACAAAAAGTTTCCTTTTACCTACAATAGTGAAAATAATAAAAATGAAAGCATTTCTGAACAATATACATGCAATGTAACAAATGTTAAGCTAACAAGATAGCATAAAGTGATGTAAATTTTATGCTTATCAACTACCCACAAACTAAACTTTTGCTAATCACTTAGCAAATAAAAAGAAAAATTAGACCTCAGAAATATCCTTTCCTAGAAACATGATATGGATGCCACATAGATTACATAATATATCAATTCAAAATTAACTTCAAAGTATTATGCAACTCAAACACCTTACTTTTCATTCAATATATAATTTTTTCCGAATATGTGTGAATAAGATCAAATAAATGCATTTAATGTCATTCTTGAATAAATCTACACTAATAGAGATTATAAAAATGGTTATGAACTTCATATGCTTAACATAATTGAACACTCTCCACTATATAGGCTAATGCATCACCTTGAACCAATAGGTCTTTATTGGCTTGTAATGTAAAAGCTAAAGAGTATTGGCTAGAAGAAAGAAATAGGTCATGGTAAATAAATCAGAAGAAAAAAAGCTTTAACTAATTTTCAGTGGAATGCTTAAACTAATTTTTAGTGGATACAAATCTAATGTTGGTTTGTTTCCTTCCTATACAAATCTAATGTGCAACATATATTCTCTTGTATTGTTGTTGCAATCTTTTCCATATTATTTTGCCTTTCGTTGTTTCTCTATCTTTTGCTTTTCCAACCCACAAACTAATTTTTTATACATATTTTAACTTAAAGAATTCGAATCATGGCTATTTATACCATATCACCACCCAAAAACTAGCCTCTACCATGATCATGTTATTGAATTCATATTCATATCAATCGATTCAAGCTTTCTTCTAACATGTAAAATGTAGATAAAATATCTTCATTTAGGCTCAAAAGGGTAGTTAAATTTGATATCTATGAAAAACAAATCATAATAAATCTTAATGCATTTTGTAGGCAACAATAGGTACTAAGAATAACATTATGCACAAGGTAGGCTTGAAAAGGCTCAAACTCAATTCAAAGATGGCCTATATCACTTTCTTAGTAATGAATGAACCTAGAATTTTGCCTTGAGTATCAACCATGCAAGTTCTAGAGTTCAATGAAATTTATGCACTCTAAGTCATGTAAATCTTTTTCAATGCAATCTAAATCATCCAAACTTGGATCAATGTGCTCAAAATGGTTGGAAGAAATAATACATGAATATATTTAGTTACCTACGCATACACAACACAAATCCATTAACTATGAATCAATGCATTTTCAATCAACTTATCATAGGCTAGTCATATTACCTAAAAATGAATGAAAAAGAAGAAAAAAAAACTTAAAACCTTCATCAAACTTACTTTTTACTTTTTATTTTTTTATTTTTTATAACAAAACAAAACAAACTAATATGCAATAAAATATAAACAGTAAAATGAAAGGTTAAATAAGAAATCTCAAAACATTGAAGAACCCACCCTCAAAATTTAGAATGAGCATTGTCTTCAATGTTTAAAAAGAATAATGCATTAGGAAAAAATAAGAGTAAAGATAGAGAACTCCCCTCATTTGGGTCAAACCTGTGAGGCGTAGAAGGTTTCTTGCTGCGCAATCAATCTGCAATTTTTTTTTCACAATCTCTTTCTCTAAAATATGGGCCCTTTTTGAATGCATCTTAAAATTTCTTCCTTAACCTACAACAAAACATAACTAAAAGCATCAAATAAATATAAAATAAAAATAAATTAATAATGAAAATAAAATTGGGCTGCCTCCCAATAATTACTTCTTTAAAGTCAATAGTTCAACTTCTTTTTATCTTCAATTTGGCTCTTTCAGAAATAGGTTGGATTCTTGCAATCTACCTTCATAGTATGGCTTCAATCTCTACCCATTCATTGTGGGCTTTCCTTGGCCTGGTTTCGTTATTTCAATGGCTTCACTTAGAAAATTATGCACAATCTGATAAGGTCCATTCCATATGAATGTTATTTATTTGATCCTCCTATCATGCTACATCTTTTTCTTTTCTTTGTAGATCTTTACATTTTCAAATGCATCCATCCAAAATTTGTCAAGCTCATGAAATTGCATCCATATTTTCTCTCCCAGTATGTGTTTGTCATAATTGAGAAATCTAGCTCAATAGGAAGACATGCTTTTCCATAGACATGTTTATACGGCGAAGTACCAAAAGGTTTCTTGAATGCGGTCTAGTATGCCCACAGTGCATCATCTAGCTTTAAACTTTAATCCTTCCTTGAGGCATTCATTGCCTTCTCCAAGATTCTCTTAAATCCCCTGTTAGAAAGTTCAACTCGTCAACTAGTTTATGGATGGTAAGAAATAGTAATTTTATGTCTAACACCATATCTAGCAAGTAAAATATAAAATTTCTTAATACAAAAATGTGTGCCTCCATCTCTAATGATAGATCGGGGTGTACCGAATCTAGTAAAAATATTTTTCTTTAAAAACTTTAGTAAAATATTTGTATCATTAGTGTGGTATGCACAAGCTTCAACACATTTAGAACATAATCCACAGCCACAAATATAAATTTGTTACCCAAAGAAGAAGGGAAAAGTCCCATGAAAATGTTCAACCTCAAGGATATTCTTCAAAGGCATCTCATTCCTCCTTGAGATGTTTCAAGTCCTTTGGTACTTATCACAATGTTCAACAAAAGAATGAGCATCTTTAAACATAGATGACCAATAAATACCAGACCGAAGTATCTTGGCTACGATCTTTATAATTAAGAAATGTCTTCCATACTCACTAGAGTGACAACACTCTAAAATGGGTTTTACCTATTCTTTAGGAACACATCGCCTAATGATTCCATCAATACATCTCATAAAAAGATAAGGATCATTCCAAACCTAATTTCTTTTAGGAATTTCTTTTTCTCTTAATGTTACTCTAAACACAAAGGTAGAGATATTAGTCACAAGAACATTTACAATATTCACCCTTATCATTTCATCAACTATTTATAACCTAGACAAATGATTGGCTACTAGGTTCTGAAGTCCAGTTTTTCATATCTAAAAACTCTAATCAAACTCGTGAAGTAAAAGAACCTACCAAATCGATCTAGGTTTTCCATCTTTCATGGTCATGAAATACTTAATGGCACTATGGTTAGTGAACAAAATAGTCTTAGACCCCAAAAAATATGCTGCAAACTTATCAAAAGCAAAGAAAATAACAAGCACTTTTTTTTAAGTTGAGCATCATTCAAAGTCTTAGAAGCATAATAAATGAAATGCAATTTTTTATTTTTTCTTTGTCCCAAAATAGTCCCTATAGCATGGTAGCATCACACATAACTTAACAAGGTAAAACCCAACAAAGAGCACATATAACAAAGGGAACATCTTTATTCAACAAATTGAATAGAGGTTTAGAAATTTTAAAGAAGTCCTTAATGAATCTTCTATAAAACTTTGCATGGCCCTAGAAACTTCTAATTCCTTTCACCATGGTTGGTGAAGGCAGTTTCTCTATTACATTATTTAGGTTCATCAACCTCAATTCCCTTAGCAGAAACTTTAGGACCCAAGATTATACCCTTTTTCACTATAAAATGAGACTTTTCCTAATTCAAGACAAGATTGGTTTCTTCACAGCTATTTGACAAATTATGCAAACATGAAGTAAAAGAATCACCAAACACACTAAAATCATCCAAAAAAAAATTCAATGATATCTTCAAGCATGTTTGAAAAAATAGACATCATCCATCTCTGAAAAGTGGTAGGTGCATTGCACAAGTCAAAAGACAGTCTCCTACAAGCAAAGGTTCCATATGGGCAAGTAAGCAATTGTCTTCTCTTAATCCTCAGTGGAAATAACAATTTGGTTGTATCTACTATAGCCATCTGGGAAGCAATAAAATTCCTTTCCCACTAACCTCTCTAACATTTGGTCAATGAAAGGTAAAGAAAAATGGCCTTTTCTTACAACTTTTTTTAGCTTCTTAAAGTCGATCCAAACTCTCCAACATGTGAGCAGTCTCATTGGAATCAACTTAGTTTTCTCATTTTCTTTCACAGTCAGCCCCTCTTTCTTAGGCACAACTTAGACTGGACTTACCCATTCACTATCTGAAATAGGATAGATGATTTCTGCATCTAAAAGCTTCAAATCCTTCCTTCAAACTACCTCACTCAAATTAGGCTTTAGCCTACTTTGTAGTTCTATTGTTGGCTTATAGTTGTCTTAAAAATGGAAGGGCTAATTCCTTTAATGTTAGCTATGGTCCAGCCTAAGGCATATTTGTGCTCTTTTAGCACTTTCAAAAGTAAGGCTTCTTAGTATTCACTGGAAGTGTATAACTTATTACTAAGAAAACATATTTAAGATGACTAGGTAAAGGTGGTTACTTACTAAAGGGTACTTTTTTGGTCCATTCTCACCTAGTGTCTCCTCTTTACAAAATTCACTTCTTTAGGTTTGGCTTCTATATGGGAATCACACTTTTATTTTTCATTTTCTCCAAGAGAATCAAAAGAAGACAAACCGAAAGGATCAATATTATCATTCACAACACATTCATTCAATATCTTACCTCCTCATTGACAACTCTAAGGGTAAACTTCCCTTATTGTACATCAATAAGGGCACGACTAGTTGCAAGACAAGGTCTTTTAAGAATGAGAGAGATGCTATCATCTTTTTCCATATCTAGCACCACAAAGTCCACAGGGAATATACAAGTATTAAGTTTTATCAACATCCTTAAGTATTCCCTTTGGTCTTTTTATGCTCCTATTTGCAATTTCGAGAGATAATGTTTGTAGGTATGATCTCTCCAATTCAAAGCTTCATGTAAACATGTAAAGAAATCAAACCACATAATGTCATAAAATCATGAAATCATATTTCATATCATATATTAAAACAACAAGGATCTTTTAATTTAGGTGGAATTTTATTTTGTAGCAACTACTCTCTTCAGTGACAGCTACCATTTTTTCCATCTTTTCTTATTAGACAATATTTCTTTCACGAAACTAACATAACTAGGCATTTGTTAGAAAGCATTGAGAAATTGTTTTCATTGATTGTCTAATTTGGAGATTTTAAATCTAAAAGGAAATTGTGGAAAAGGCTTGCTCATGCATGTTGTGGTCCTGCTCTCGGCTTCTTTCTTCTTTCAATCTGGTTGCATCGCTTCTCATTCTCCTCCTCATTTTCATCCTCCTTTATCTCCTTCTTCTTCTAAATCTTCTCCATTTCTCCTCCTCATTATTCTTCTTCTTTTTCTTTTAATTCTCCTTCACTTCCTCCCCCTTTTTCTTCTTCTCATTCTACTTCTTTTTCTCATTTTTCTTTCTTCATCATCATCTTCTTCTTCTCATTCTCTTTGCTTCTCTTTCATCTCTTCCTCATTCCCCTCCTCATTTCCTTTTCATTCTCTTTATTTTCCATCTTCCACTCATTCTTTCTTTTTCTTATTCTCCTTTTTCTTTTTCATCACCATCATCCTCCTCATTTTCTTCTTTTCCTCCTCATTCTCCTTCTCCTTATCTTTTTTCTTATCATTTTCCTTCTCATTATCTTTTTTCTTCTCATGCTTCTTCTCTTTCTTCTTCTTCTTCTTAGTACTGATACAACATTACTAAGAAGAGAAGAAGAAGAATAAGTAGAAGAAGATGAAGAAAAAGAAAGGAGAAAAATAAGTATTCAACTAAAAGTGAAAAAAAGAAGTCAAATATTTTCAAAAAGAACCTATTTCTTTTTCTTTTTCTTCTTTTCATTCTCATTCTCCTTCTTCTTATTCTTTTCTTATTCTTTTTCTAATTCTCCTTTTTCTTTTTCTTCTTATTCATCTTGTCCTTCTTTTTCTTTTTCTTATTCTTCTCATCTTTCTACTTTTTCTTCTAGAAGAAGGAGAAGAAGAAAAAAGAAGAATAAGAAATAGGAAAAAGAGACAACAAAGAAAAATATGAAAAAGAAGAGAAGAAGAAAAAGTTTTCAAGAAGAACCCTAGAGGGAGCTTCTAGGTTGGGTACTTTGTAAAGGGATTTCTCAATTTTTTCACTTTTTACTTTGATATTTTGTGTCTTTTAGGTTTTAGTTTGATTTATGTTTAGTTATGTTGAGATAAAGTGAAAGAAAAAATTAAGTTTTGATGTTTGAACTAAGTGAGAAGCTCGCTGGAAATTTTAGATAAATTTTGCTAATTTTTGCATTTTGATCATTTTGTTCATGTAGATTGTAACATCCCGTTTCGAGAAAAATAATAAAATTTTCAAGTTTAACCAGTTTGACTTTTAGTGGGCTCGGAGTTGACTTTCTGTGTGAGCGTGCTATGGTTTTGACCGGGGTACCGTTGTGTAGAGCTAGTCGATACGAGTTCGTAGACTAGCAGCACGCTCGATTCGGAGTTAAGACCGAGAAGTTATAGTTAAATTTGTGTGAGTGGCAATTTGGTAATTTGGTTGAGACTGGACTTAAAAGGACGAAAATGCCCCTGTCTTCATCCTTAAATTTTGGCCAAGTCTGGAAATTTCCAGACCTTACCCGCGTCACTTCCGCCACCCCCGCGCCTCCTTTCTTCCGCCGGTAACGGCCGTTTCTGCCACCGGATCGGACCGGCTCCAACACAAAACTTGAAGCCGGCAACCTCCTCTTCCTTTCCCCACCGGTGGTTCGCCGTGAAACCACCTGGTTCGCCGGAAATCGCAACAAAACCGAGAGCTCGTGAACAGTTTG